>CAKNWT010295225.1:1547-22015 GCA_932066315.1 Andricus coriarius | reverse complement strand
AGAAGAGTGAAATGAGGTCGAAGTAACTTTTGAATAATTTCCAGTCTTCGGGATTCAGGATTATACTTGCACGAGGATGACTGGCTAGCAGTTTCACTGATGCGGCGAGCTTTCCGTCATTTTTAAACTCAGCACCGATGATAATTTGCTATGTGAATGATGAATTCAGATTGTATTTAGTTGCATGTAACATTTGATTTCGAGGCGTATGAGGCATGATGATGATGTTGATTTCACTGAAGGCTTCCAGGCACTGAACGATAATTAAAAACTGTTCACTTTATATATTTTTCTTCGTGAATTCGATATAATTGTAGCATCCACCCAAATACCGCATGCAGAGGTCACCATCTTCACAGGATTTTTGCATTCCCAACAGCAGAGTTTCATATTCATTCAGCAGATTGGTCATCCTGGTTGGTAGAAAAACGGTAAAATTGTTTTCTACCGTGACAATGAACCGCACTCCAAACTGTGTTGCTGCTTTTCTGATGTTTGTAATTTCATAGTTTTTGTTAAGCTCGAAGTCCTTGAGCTTCTTTGTTGGAAGGAAATTGTTATTGAGGGCAATTTTGTTTAGTTTTGAGAAATCCATCTTTCGCTTTTTTCAATATGAAAAGTAGTAAATTTTCTTGTTACAGTTTGTAACTCTGTTCGCACTTGTATCAATTGTTTCAGTTCTTGAATGTTCTTTAGAAATAAGTTTATATGACTTTTTAGCTCTTGCTGCTTTTCTTCTTTATAATTTGACATCTGGCAACAAACTGATGAAGGAGCAGAGCTGGTCTCCTTTTATAGACGCTTACTCCCTCTACCAAAAATCTGGAGACTTTTGCACAATATTGCCAGATGTTGCATCATATGATGTAATAAAGTTCTAGAAGATTCTTCATTATAATCGACACGTTCGGGATATAATTTTTCCAACGCAAAATGTAATGCATCATTGAAAATAACCCTGAACTTGTTTACCGAAAAATTGCACAGTATAATTTGATGACGTCATTAGGAATATTCTAGAAACTAAGCACATTGCTCCTTTTATAATCGCTTACCCCCTCTACCAAATTTCTGGAAAGTTTTGCACAATATTGTCAGATAGTGCATCATATGATGTAATAAAGTTCTGAGAGATTCTACATTATAATCAACACGTTTGCGATATAATTTTTTGGCAACGCAAAATGTAATGCGTCATGAAAATAACCTTGAACTTGTTTACCAGAAAATTTTGCAGTTTAATTTGACGCCTTCATCAAGAGTGTTCTAGAAGAATGTTGAATATGTTATCTATAAAGAAGCAATAAATAAAATTTAGCTAGCCAAAACAGGATGTCATGCATAGCCCTCCGCATCAAATTTCATCTGCACACCTGCACCTTTTTGCGCATTAAATAAATATTTTACCTGTAGGGAAGCAATAAATCATCCTTAAAATAACTATATGACGCAGTAGAAATTGCCAGGACAAAGCAAAATATAACCTTGAAAGTATTTACGCGAAAAAATTCTTGAGATGAGAATAACCTTGAACCTGTTGTTACATGCCTTTGGATGGCAGAATTGCGCAATATTACTCTGTGACGTCATCAAGAAATGTTCTAGAACGGTCTCGATATCAACTTCACACAGACACACGCACACAGGCTTATCTCACACAGACACGCACTAATACTAATTGATCCAGAACCGGCCCTATACATCTACATACCGTTTAAAACCCTTGTACTTTGAAATTGTTTCTATATTTGCCAATGTAGCATTTTCAGTCCATGTGCCTGGTCTAAATACCTACGAATTTTACCGACGGTACATTTCCGTTGTACGATCCAGCACGTTCGAGCTATTAGCGCTATCAGCTGTCAGTCGGATCCGTCACACTTCACGTCGTTATTACACTATTTCACTCTCATTTTTTAGCACTTACCGTATTATTTTCAAAAAACCAGACACTTACCACCCCCTTCTACCACCGCACTAGTTAGTGGCTTCTAGCGAAAAAAATCTTGTGACGAATGTAGTCGCCTTTATGTTTTAACAGAACTTTGTTTCGTCGGGGTTCCTTTGTGCGCGACGCAAAGCATCAAATATTTTCTCTATGTCCCATGATGGCGCAAAACTTAGGACCGTATTTTCATAGCGAACGAAAAATACACTCCGAGCAGCTCTCATGAAAACTACGTGCCGTCATTGCCCTTACGTAAATGTATGACACGAAAAAAATGACAGGCCTGTCATTTTTTCGCGACGACAGGAAAAATGATAGGAAAATGACGACAGAAAAAAAATGACTCGCATAAAATGACAGGCCGGTATTTGTACTTAAAGTTTGTGACACTAATCAAAAAGTGACAACTGAAAGGAATTTGCAATACCAGATAATCGTTCCGCGTTCAATCCTTACAAAAAAATCGATGTTAACTGAAAATTTTGATAAGCGTCGCGGTCTGTAATGGCAATTGCCAAACTTCTGATATATGACATTTATTCATTATACATATAGGTAATTATAGCAATGAGAACAAAGCGAATTCATTCATGAACGTTAATTTATTTTAAATTTTTACATTAAACCACTTAATCATTAGTTACTGACTGACCGAATCTATATGTTTTCTCGCCCGACCTCTTGTTTTGCTGCATTTTGTTCTAATCTCGGTATCGAAACCCTTTTTATTATCAGCGGTTTCGCCAACAATTTTCATGGTGAGCTCTGAAAATAGGATAAAAGTACACGTTGACTAAAATGACTAATGGCGAATATGGTGAATAATCTTAATTTACTGGAAAACTGGCAAAGAATGTTGATTATTTTATTTAGTATAAAATTTCGCGTGAGACCAAGAAATTAATTTTTAACCTGCGAAAAAATATGACTATGAATGATAAATATTCAAAAAACTCAAAAGAAGAAACATATTGGAAAAAGAAGAATTTGAAACAAGAATTTAAAACGAAAAGTAAAAAACTAGGATTAAAATTAGACGGTGAACTGAAGAAGCCGCTATACGACGTAAAATCCAGATTCCAAATTCGCAACATTGGGAACGTCATATAGACGGTAAAGTCCTAGAGCAACCTAATCAGTGATGTAAGACTCAGAAGCAGAAGCAACAACGAGAAAGCTGTGATCAACGCGGCAGCCAACTCCCAGAAAATATCGATTATTCAAGAAAAAGGAGTCTACGGTCTCCATCTTGAAAGAAGAGCCAACGCCCAGCAAGTATTGATGGGCAACGAGTCAACGACTGAGCGAAGAAAAATCGCGAAAAATGAAGATTTTGTAAGTAAAGAAGATTAGTTATAAGAAGTTTTATTAGATTTTTTGTATGGGTTAATCGATTTGGGTAAATTTATAACATTTTTGGATGTTATAAATTTTGTAACTCAAACTTTTGATCCTTAGGCTTGCGACGGTACACACGCTAATGGTGATCCCTGGCCTCTGTTTTCCTCAATAAACAAACATTACTTTGAGATTGTTTGTACGTGGGATATAGCCCTGTGAGACAATCTCATTGTTTAAACGGGAAAAATCTTGTCACGTAAAATTTGTCGCCAAGAAGAAGAATCAACCAAAGGAAAAATTAGCAAAAGTTAGTCAAAGGAAATTCAGAAAAAGTAAAATTTTACCGCGAATTTACACCGGCTTATAAACAGGTTAATTGTAGATACACACCACGCAGAAACAAAAAATTAAGTAAAAGAAAATTGTAAAAAGATTTTTTCAAACTGGAATTTTTTAATTATCGAGAAAATAAACATTACGCAAATGAAACAGGCTCATCCGCGGACTCTGACTCGACAGACATAATTCACAAAATCAATAATCCCTTGCATACAGTAGAAAAAATGTCCCGCGCATCCTCCCCTAATAGAACGCAATCGACCTCAGTAATGTCCACGGACGAATTATTAAGATTATTAATAACAAAAGTAGACGGAATGGAGTCTACTATGAAACAGGTAATAACCAACGTAAATACTCTAGTTGGTCAACATAACAGACAAATGTTAGAAATACAGAAAATAGGAAAATCTGTAGGTTTGAAAGGGGAGATAGTAGCCGATAATCCAGATATTACAAGCGATGAGAGCGAAGATGAGAAAGTAGGAAGGACAACTCAATCGCGAACAGCATGCGCCCCACACTTAATCAATAACTCTGCCCCGCCGACCCTTCAACCGCACAACCCACTAGAACAACTCATAATACAAACAATCGAGAACAGGGTCAAGGTGGTATTGATCTTTTTCCGTTTAAAGATATAATTAGAACGGTAGAAATCTTAAATGGGAACGACGATGAGTAGACTACATTTTGACTGAAACAATTATAGGTGATGCAAAAAGAGCAATTAGACACGTTCGAATAAACAATTTCGAGGATTTATATGCAGCTTTAAAATCAAATCTCATTATAACTACTTCAGTAGAATTATGCAGATCAAAACTAGAAAATGTGCCACAAGGATTCGAAAATGTACAAATTTATAGTCAACACTTTAGAAGCGTTTACAATGAGTTAACTTATGCTTTACAATCCGAACACAGTTCAGGAAAGGAAAGAAAGATTGCTTTGAAGATGGAAGAAAAGGCAGCAATTAAAAAATATGTTATGAATTTACGCGATGAAATTTCGAGTCAAGTAAGGCCGATGAAACCCGAAAATCTAAATTAAGCTTTACAAGAAGCATTGGAGGCAGAAATATGGAATAAAGAGAAAAATAAAAATAGAATAATGAAACCAATTATGAATAAACCTATACCCCAGTTCTCACGACCACAAGTGTCAACACTTATACCTAGGGCTCAGGCGAATACAACACCATTCTCATTTAAAATACCAAACTGAAATTTTCACAAAGGAAATGCCATAAATGCGGAAAAATAGGACACTTTGCGGCCCAATGCTATGTTAAACCCCAAAATTTTCAGAATACCCCAAACCCCAAACGACCACCTCAAACTCAAATCAGGACAACGAGAGAACAAGAATAAGAGGAAAATTATTAAGAATCCCAAGTAATGACACAAGAGAAGATTCAAGAACAGATAGATTACGAAGAGACAGCCGAATATCAGCAATCTCTGGACTATTGTAATCCGTACAAGAAAGAAGAACAGACGGAAGAAAATACAGATTATTAGTAGATTCTGGATCTTCACTCAATTTAATAAAAGAATCGGCCCTACCATTAAATCAACCGACTCATCGATTGATAAAAAACTTTGTAATGGGAAATGATAAACACCAATCAAACAGTGCAACATACCTTAATCACTTAGAAAAGAATGACCTTTTTCACATAATTAATGATGACTTTCCTCCACCAGAAGAAGAAGGTATAATTGGTTTACCATTCTTCAATAAATTCAATAGATATTCACTAACTACAAATTATTTAATTTTATAAAATAAAAGACTACCGTTACATGATGACGGGGAATACATCGCACAACACTGAAGTTTAGTTTGTCAAATTAAAACAGAAGAAAATAATCAAGATGGTTTGATAAAAAATCAAAAAGGAATATCGGATGGTATCTATCGAATAAAAAATAACAAAATAACTTTGCCAATATTTAATTATTATATGAAACCCATAGAAGTACCAAAAACTATAAATTACGAAAAAATAATGGCTATTGAGTCAAGAGATCAGTTTTATAATTCTAAAAATGAAAACAGAATAGGATCGAAAAGACTAATCGAACTATTATAAATTTCAAAACTAAATCACATTGAAAATCAAATCAGAGAGGAAATCAAAAAAGTAATAGTTAAATACAATGAAATATTTACGTTAGAATCAGACCCACTACCATACACAACGTTGACTGAGCACAAGATCACATTAAATTCAGGTAAGATAATAAACCTTAGATCACACAAATTACCCGAGAAACATAAAGAATTTGCTTTAGAAGAAACACAAAGACTACTGGATAAAGGAATAATAAGACACTCACAACCACCATTCAACTCTCCATTATGGGTAGTTCCAAAAAAGGTAACAAATTAAGATTGGTTGTAGATTGCAGACAAATCAATAAAGACACCGACCAAGACGCGTACCCTCTTCCAGTAATAACTAATATACTAGATCATTTAGGTCAAGCTTAATTCTTCTCCGCATTTGACATGAGTGCTGGTTTCCACCAAATCCCGATGGAAGAAAGATCGAAAAAATATACAGCTTTTTCTACATCACAAGGACACTCTGAATATAATAGAATGCCCTTTGGATTGAAGAACGCCCCAGCTACCTTCCAACGTATGATGGATAATGCGTTTAGAGGACTTGTAGGCGAGGAATGCTTTATCTACATTGATGATATAGTAGTATTCGCTAAAACACTAGACGAACATAACAAGAATTTAATTGAAGTTTTTGAAAGAATTAAAAAATTAGGCTTACGATTGGAACCATCAAAATGTGAATACCTCAGACCAGAATTAGAATATTTTGGTCATTTAATAACAAAAGATGGAGTTAAACCTAACCCAGCAAAAACAGAAGCTATAAAAAACTTTAAAACTCCAACTACAGTCAAAACAATACAATCGTATTTAGGACTCGCTGGATACTATAGAAAGTTTATAAAAAACTTCTCCACCATGGCTAAACCTTTAACCAACTTAATACGAAAAGAAGTAATATTCGATTGGACACCCAGATATCAAGAAAGCTTTGAAAAATTAAAAGAACTTTTATGCAATGCACCAGTATTACGATTTACAAACTTTTAAAGAAGAATTTATTTTAACAATAGATGCATCTAATCTTGGTTTAGGAGCTGTATTGTCACAAAAAGGACCCCCATGGCTTTTCATATCTAGAACACTTAACAAAGCAGAAGAAAATTATAGAACTAGCGAAAAAGAGCTTTTAGCAATTGTTTGGACAGTGAAAAGATCGAGACAGTACCTACTAGGAAATTCCTTTAAAATTCAAACAGATCATAAAGTTTTAGTTTGGCTTCACAACGTAAAAGACCCTAGTTCAAGATTACTTCGATGGAGATTACGCCTTGAAGAATAAAAGTATGAGATAGAAAACACAGCAGCTGATTATCTTTCAAGTCTGTTCCCACTTCAAGATCAAGAAACAGTTAATGATTCAGATATCACGGTACTATTAGACAGTAGTGATTCTGATACTGAAAGTGATGGTAAAGGACCCGCACTGAAAAAACCTATGATTACCGATCAAAGAGTATTAAGAGATAGAGAAAAAGTAAGAATTAGGGAACCGTCAGAAGAAGAAGAAAAAGAAGAAGAAGAAGAGAAGGAAGAGGAAGAAGATAATCAACTATATAAAGGATTTTTAGAATGCAAAAAAAAACAGTAACAAACAATAGAGTTAAAACTAAACCAAACGCTGAAGGTAAACTTTGGAAATTAATAAACAAATCAGGCATGCCAGATTATAATGAGGAAAATTGGATACGTTATTTAGGATTATTAATAACAGAAGTTAGAGATAGGGGACTGACTATAGTAAGATTGATTTTTGGTGACCCAACTTTTACACCATTCAAAAAGGAAACTCTTTTGGAAATATTACAATACTTATCTAATTATTATCCAGAAATAGGATTCCATGTATGCTTTAATAAAACCAGGGAATCAACTAAGGAAGAAAGGAAAACCATCAATTCAGTTCAATCTCAGTAGCAGTAGTAAACGGATTCTCAAGCTACATTATTAATATTCCGATTATTGAAAACGTGGAAGGATCCGTAAAAGGTCCGTCAGAGTCTCGTTGTCTATCTCAGATGATAGAAAGAGAGGTCCGATTGACTGCAGATATCGGTGTCTCAGTGCAGGGAATCTCAACGCGGTACCAAGGGAACACCACTTGCAGAGACAGGGGAAGCTCACATCCTTAAAATTTTCGGTTGTAGGATATTCTATGTACTTATAGTTAGATAGTTTTTACACAAAATATTTTATAATTAAAATATGTATTTAAATTCTTATCTTTTTATATCTTAGACCATTGAGATGTTAAGATAAGCTACATAATTATATCTTAGTCCATTGGCGTTTATGACAATTCACTCTGAGCTCGAAGGGAAGCTGAACCTCTTTTTAGGATATAATCTGATGGCCATGCAGTCTCCCCTTCGAGCTCAGAGCGAACTGTCGTAAACGCAACATAAGAATTATAAAAATGGCTAGGGAATCTGAAGGCTCTTTCACACGTTTGAATATCCGCAACGTACGGACTTACGCAAGCCATGAGGTGTGAAAATAAAGATTTTTCCGTCAGCGGAAAAATCTTCGATTGGCGCTAATTTAAATGCTCGATTTTTTTTTAAATAGCAAATTTAATGAGTTTAAAGTGATAGGCCAATGTATTGAGCTAAATATAATTGTTGAAGAATAACGGCGATGCATTAAATAGATTTTTGAATGTTTTGATGAAAAGAAACAAGCGCATGCAAATCAGCTGATTCCACTCAAAGTTCTGTGTGCATGAGTTTCGGGTTTGTTGTGTTTTGTGTGACTTTTTCAATAAAATAATATTTTCGTACACAGGATGTAAGTGTTTTTGATATTTATTAACATAATAATATTATTGATTGGGAAGCAATTGCCTGTACAAGTTTTGCAATATTCCACCATTTCTTTTAACGCATCCATTTCTGAAAAAGAACCCACAAAATGAAATAGACATTAACCAGATAACAATTATAGTCTCATATGCTACGCATATTACTCGCACGCGTGCGGATTTATTCCTGACGCATGAAGTCACTGATGCAGACACATGTGTCATCATATGCGACCCCTGGCGAACCAAATGAACGGAACGGATACGCTACAGCGTATCTTTATAGTACCCACATCGTATCCTCTCCGTATCATGCAAGAAAAACTCATTAAAAAGGGATGATGAACATTTAACTTGTTGGAATTCGGATTCTACGTGAAATTTTGCGTTAGAAGGTCACGGAGTAATTGCAATAGTTCTTCTTGCAACGATAAAAACTTTAAAAATATATAATACCTATCGACAACGTGGGCTGAAGGCGACTTCAAGCGTCCATAATCAAGCATCCATCATCGTTTAATCAGTACTCCTTAAACGATTATGGATGCGCTTGAAGTCGCCTTCAGCGCACGTTGTCGATAAGTATTATATTTTTTAAAAGTTTTTATCGTTGCAAGAAAAACTATTGCAATTAATCCGTGACCTTCTAACGCCAAATTTCACGTAGAATCCGAATCTCAACAAGTTAAATGTTCATCTTCCCTTTTTAATGAGTTTTTCTTGCATAATACGGAGAGGATACGATGTGGATACTATAGCGATACGCCGTAGCGTATCCGTTCTGTTCATTAGGTCCGCTAGGGACGCATATCGCTCGCACGGATGATAATAATTGAACCGCCGGCGATCAAAAGCGGATACGCCCGAAACGCCGTCGTTTTAGTTGGCCCCAGGGTCATATTCTTTTTCAGGTCAAATTTTAATTTTTTAATAACATACCCCAATAGTAAATTTTATTGCGCATATTTTTAGTCCTATAAATAAATGTGATAACTTTACTAGTTTTCGAAATAATCAAGAAAATGTTACTTTTTTGTGCAATCGCAAAATACGAATTTTTTGTGTTCAACTCGCGACAAGTTCTACAATAACAGGAATTTTGTAATAAAAATTTCAGAAAATATGCACCATCATATAACGAAACTAACGGTATTCATAGAATTCCAATGAATTGTTACTAAAAATTTACAACGATTTTTATTCTTCTCATGGCGTAAATTGGATATGTAAAGTTTCAAACGCTTCGGGAGTCGAACGAATTTTCAGAAAATTAAAATTAACGGTCACCTAAACTTTTGTTAGGATTCAAGGAAGTTTTTTGAAAAATATCAGGCAATTATGTTTTATAGTTTTAAAGTCACAATTGATTTAAGATCTCAGCGCTGTCCCGTGGCCGGCTTGACTTCCCAATCGCCCGCTGTTATACAGACGTTGATATTGCAGGACGAGCTAGCACGCGTACGGGACGGCGCTGAGATCTTAAATCAACTGTGGTTTTAACAGTACCAAGACAGTACCAAGTTTCTTTGGCGAACATGCAATGGAATCGGTCCATTTTGACTTTAAATCCACCTGGGAAAAAAACAAAGTTGCTAATACTCACCCAGACTTGTCGAAAAAGCGTTTGCGCGCTGCTTGTGAATATAACAGTTTGCATATTTAATTGTATGATTTGTTCTACTTTATTTATTCTTTGTAATGATTTATTGTATACCACCCAGTGGGCACAAAATTTAACGACGTCTTTATGACATCGTCAGATCGTACGACGTCTTTACGATATCGTAAAGACATCTCAACGGCATGGACATAGGATGTTGTAAAGTTGTCGTAACGATGTCGTCAAGACCTCGTCAAATTTTGTGCCCACTGGGCACTGTCAATAATTAATGTTACATTTCGTATTTAATTTACTTGTACATTGAATTATAAAAGTGACCAAATTTAAGTAAGTAAAATTTATCAAATGTAAAATCTGAAAATGTCTATTTCATATGTATTGACTTTGCGATATCGTGAATAAGCAAAATGGTATTTCTTAAAAACGGTTCCGCCGATTATTTACTTGTTTGTAAATTATCTATAAACAATACAGATATGAAATCTGTAACAAAAATCAGAGTTAAAACACTTTTCGGTTAAATCGTGTTAGGCTCACCGCGTATTTTAAAGGCATTCGATATTCAGTATTCCGCGACCGCCTTGACTTTTTTTACATGGTATCTATGAATATGACACTAGCTCCCAGTAGGTAAATCACACCTATGGCCACGTCTCACGACCTTGACACGGGTAGCCACAGGCACCACGAAATCTCGACAGGTCAATGAAACCCTCGTGTGTCTTGAGGACACGGAATGACCCAATGATGACAGCCTTATGAATCCATTTCGAAAGTGCCTTGGAATGTTTTATGCACGCGGATATGGCGTTGAGGTTACGAATCTGAGATAGTTTCGCACCTTCGATAGCACCAATCACAAGGAAAATTGTTTTAACTGAATATTTTAGGTGCAGTTGCAGCAGCTCCCTTGTTAAAGTCTAGGTACTTGGAGAACGATTTCAGGCCAAGAGTGTGCAATGGAGACTGCTGTCAGAAAATCGCAGTTACAGGAAATTTGGTAGGGCAGGGTCGTGGGCAGCACCGTAAGAGCGATAAAGATGGCAGTAAAGCACATTTGGGGCCGCAATGTGTCTGTAGAGATACGTCGTTCCCGCATTAGTGGGACACCTGGATAGTATGCGTTCTAGGTACTCATTGTGTGCTTGACATGCCCTGTACCTATCGCTGGGAAATTCTTCATGTAAAATGCGGTTACAGTATACTAAGATACCTTCGACAATGGCTGATTTTTTAAATTTCTATAAAAGTTTCTAAGCATTTTCTCTGCTGTTGATGGAAGTTTTCACCCTCTGATTTTTTTACTTGGTCTTTTAGGAGTGAAGCATTTAGATGAAGTGGTGCATTTTCTTCAATTTTGATGTTAATATTTAGCACAAGGGTCTCGGCCGCCTACTCCGCAAGCTCTATTGCATATGCATGATGTTACGCGTGGCGATATCAAGGCCCGTAAGCTCGTACTTCGCCCATGGAACAATCCCAAACAAGTAGAGCAGAACCGGGACAGCAACTATGTTAGTCGCAGATACCTTGTTTAACGCCGACAGATTGATAGACAAAATCTGCTTCAAAGAGACTCCTTCACTGATGTTATATTCTGATCGCGACTCTCAGGCACGCCTAGGTATTTATAGGTCTCTTCAGTGTGAAGATATCTAATAACACCCATACCCACAAGCTCAGGGTCCAATGGAAAGTTAGTAATTTTTCCTCTCTTCATATGAATCTTGGCACCATTGTCCAATCCAAAGTCCATACTAATCTCTCTTATGTACCCCTCGACGATACTTAAAGCACTCTAAAGTTGGCTTGAACTAGAAGCATAAACCTTCACGTCATCATATGAAATACATGAGTAACCTCATTCTAGCGGTGATTGCAATCGCCGCAGAGGTTCCCAAGAGAATTGCGTAGTGCGAGAGATAGTGGCAGGAGTGTGATGCAAAAGAGCAGAGGACTCTAGTGACGCCCTGAAAGACGCCCCTCTGGAAGGTGACGCTGTTCATTGTCACACGATAATTTACAGCCGAAATAGTGAATCTGGTTGTCTAAAGGGGCATCAATCTCTCTATGTATCTCACTATGTATTTGTATTTATTTCCAGAAAGTCCCTAGGGCTAATTAGCTCTCTAAGGAATAGGGTATACATAATAACATATATAATTACAAGCACTGATCGATGAATGTTAAATCTATGGTAGAACTAGTAAAGAGTTGTAGAGGATAAATGAAATAAGATCAAATAAAATATGAAGCTGGTAGTCTAGAATCGTAGAAGCCATATTGAAGAAGAAAAAAACAGTGAAGGAAACGATCTATCAAGATAATATGATTGCGAATAAATAATAAATGAGTAATAGTAAAGTAGTTGTTGGAGTACTGTATTTGGCGCCTTGCTCGCTTGACTCTCTGTCGTGGTGGGAGGTGCTTCTGCTTCGCGCACTTCGAGATACCGAGTTGCTCACTCCGTATCACAGTACCCCGACTCCCATGTATTTTTCTGGCCACATATTTGGTGCGCTAACAGAGCCATCTTCAGTTGTCCCGGAGAATGAGATTAGGCTATGACGTCACATACTAACCTGAAAATCATTTTCAATGATTGTTTTGTATTATTGTTGATGATTTACATATTGTTCAATAGAAGAATAATTTTATAACATTGCTGTATGTCATTTCTGAATTGTAAATTTGAATATCAAACTTTGTAGGTTATTCTGCCTGCTTTGCATGTGTACTAAGTTTACTAATATATAATTTATAATTTTTATAAAAAGGGTTTTATTTGGCTTTCATTTCACTGAAAGCAGGGAGTCTATACATGCAAAGCAGGCAGAATAACCTACAAAGTTTGCTATTCAAAATTACAATTCAAATATGACCTACAGCAATGTTATAAAATTATTTTATACTCACATCTGAATTGCGTCACTTGATATATCTGTATCACTTAATTCCTTTAAAGAACTTTATACCTACACAAGTTTAAAAAAAGCGCAACATATTTAACAATATGTAAATCATCAACAATACAAAAAAATCATTGAAAATGATTTTCAGGTTAGTATATGACGTCATAGCCTAATCTCATTCTCCGGGACAACTGAAGATGGCTCTGTTAGCGCACCAAATATGTGGCCAGAAAAATACATGTGACTCGGGGTACTGTGCTCCGTATATGGCGTTAGCCCCGTGTGTGTCACGGTGTATGATCCGTTCGACAGTTCCTAAATAATGCGTTTTCTTCTACCTAAAACTGGAGTTCTAGTTATTCGAAACCTCCCACTCTAAAAGGTTATGGGCGCAGCAGCACGCTTCCACTGTGCAAGGATTAATTGTGGAATAAAGAGAGGCGTTTTCTCGAGCGAGGCTAGGACGTCGTGGTTTTTCCTTTAAACGAGGTTTTTTGTTTTTTCTGACGGCGGACGACGGGTTACGACGGGGTAAGTAGATGTTTTTCTTTTTCTAAAAGAATTCATAAGTGCAGTGTGCGTGATCGTGGGTTTTGAATCATAATTGCGACAGTTTTCGAGGGCTGAACTGGAAGAAGGAACGAATTGTAAGGCGTCCCTCTGGCCATAATGGCGGACGGGGCCGGTCGACCGGTCTATGTTCAAGGGTGGGGCGAAACACACAGAAAGACGCCATGTTTAATTTTGATGCATTGTACAGAATGACAGTAATAGCCATAAATTTTATAATGATCCTATTTATATGAATTGTAATGTGTACGAATGTTTATGAAAAATGTCAAATACTCTATATTCACTATCTTTCTCACGTGAGTTAAACCTGTTCCTCGAAATAAGGATATATAATTTTTTAATTTATTGCCAATTTTCGAGATAGTAGAAAAATGCGAATAATGTTTATACCTATTACGACTGGTTTCATTTCCTCGTATTGACAATGGTTATGATGCTGTTTTCAGAAAAGATCATTTATACGACTGTTTCGATAAAAAGGGGAATCTAGTTTTCTCCTCCGAAATGAAGCCGACCTAGAATTACTGATCCGTTTTCGGAATCTTATTCTTTGAAATTTTTTAAAAACAAAAGGAAGCTTATGACGATTTCCTTTGATATAGCCTTACTTATATATGAAAGTTATACATAGAATTAAGGGGAAATAATTTGAAATTAAAAGTACACGAATATAAGCGTACATGTACGATTTTAGATTTTATATTCTGCAAGAACGAGATGTCTACGACGGGCGAAAGTATAGTGGAGAGGTGCAGACGTGCACTACTTGTCGAATTACATAACGTGATTACAGTACAAGTGAGCCTCCTAAACGAATCCCTTTCAATCACATTTTCAACTGGCGAGAAAATCGTGTTGAGTATGTATTCCCTTATAATTTATCTTAAAATATCAGCTGTAATAATAGTAACGACTGTGTGGCGGCGGTTAAATCCTACGCAATGCATTGCTTTAAATTTAAAATAAAAAATATACAGGATGATTTGATTACTCTCGGTGTCGTTAAATTTAAAGATACGAAATCTCATGAATATTTGAAACGAAGGACTAAGACGACAATGTAATAATAAACGATAGTCTGTTTAAGTTTGTGTTCTGGATACATGAAGGTTTTCGTCTGGGTTGTTTGGAAAGGAGGAAATTGTGTTAATTTCCGAAATCCAAAACAACTAAGCTTGTATCTGTAGCACACGAAAGTAACGGGTGCAAAGGGACAAGCTGCTTTGGACGGTTTTAAATTGTGTTCGGTCTTAACTGTTCTCAAGCTAATACTCATATTTAAATATAAAAGTCGCAACATAGTCTTTACAACGACAGTACTACGAAACGACGCTTAAAGCCCCCTTTAAATTTACAACGATTTAATCTCCTCTAGCCAAAGACACTCTGAAGGAAGAATGGGATGAGGCAAGAGCTGAACTCTTAAATGCCCAAAAACCAGACGGAAGCGACGTTGACAATGCCTACACGATCGACAATCCCAAAGAGACTTCCGAATCGAAATCCGAACCAATGGATTTATAGGATAGCGACGAGGAGAGATTGTTGGGCGAAGCAAACAACGGGCTTAACAAGGACCGAAACGATGGTAAGCTCTATCCAACGACAAGTAATGAATGTACGACAGGGTCGTCGACGACAAACGATAGATTACGAAAAACGACTGATTACGACAAATGACTGATTACAACAAACTCTAGAAACGAAGGGAGGTTCCGGATTGGACTACAACGACAGTGATTCCCATGAGGCAACAGCAGTAGGCGAAAATGCTAATGTCAACGAAGGGCAGAACAGCGACGATGGTGAAGCTCAGATATCAAACGACGAACGGCAGATCGAACGAAACGACGGTTCAAAAACTCCAGTCGATTCTGCGGAGGTCGAAAACAGGATCGACCGGAAAATCAAACAGTTGGAGAAAATGATGACCCTAACCATGGATCTGCATTCGAAAATGCAAGATAATCTAAAAATGTGGTTAAAGATGCGTGAGGCTGATCAGGAGAAGGTGAAGAAACCTACAATTAAGTCAAACAGACCCATTTTCCCCAACATAACCCTAACGAATAAAATACAAACTTTACATGCGACAGTACCTTTAAATATAAATGATACGACTGATCACGACAGTTCGAATAAAATAACCGTAAACGACGGCACTAATCAAAACAAACCCCGTAAATCATAGATCAACAATCACGAGTCTAATTCAAATACCGGGCATAGAGACTCCCAAGACTTTAATAAACAATTGACTGAAGCAATTAAAATTCAATTTATCGGTAAAGACAGTAGTATTAAACATGATTACAAATTAACTCTCCAAACCAAGTTTGAACATTTTTATGAATTCTTAACTTCAAAACTACGAATCAACGATTTGCTATATGTTTTGGACACGACAGTTACTCCACCGGATGGTTTAAATCACAAAATAAAAGAAAAACGTCATTTCAAAGTTCGTGACATAATAATAAATCGAGTAGACATACTTTATCACACTAAAATTTTACACTTAAAAGATTCGGTTGATATTCTGAATAAATCAAGGGAATTTAAATGATGCGAAGTAAATATAAAAAGCGTTAGTGTTAGAAAACAATTATATTCAATACAATATAACACAAAACGGGAGTCTGCAATGCAATTTTTAGAACGATTTGAAGAAATTGTACAAAATTACAAAATGATTTTAGGATCCACCCCTTTGACTGACGAAGAAAAACGAGACGCTTTATACAACGCGATTATGATACATTTACCGGAAATTCAATCAATCGAATTTATGACAAAAAATAAAACGGGAAAAGGGTTAACGTATGAATTGTTAAAAATGTTTATTCTCCAGGCTGAAGCTAATAAGGTTTAAGCCAGCTCCAGAATACATCCTGCTAATAAGACCGATACGATAGCGACAGTATCGTACACGAACTCGAATCAACGAGCAGGCTGGATTAACCAGAGGTGTTATGAGTGTGACGACATTGGTCACATAAAGAACGAATGTCCCAGGAAGGGACAAGGTTTAAGGAAATGTTACGAATGTCTGCAATTCACATCTCACATAGCGGCAGCCTGTCCCAAACGACTATCCAGTCTGGGAAAAGGAGCCAAGAAAGGTAAACACTACAAACAAAACAAACGAGACGCACGACAGTTACCTACACACAAAAAACAAAAAACAATTTAAGAGGAAACGATATAATCAAAATAGATATTTTCCCAAACGAAAAAGCTATGACAATAAACCACCTCCAAATAAACAAAACGACCGTAACAATTATAAACCAAATAATAATAAGAAAAACAATCCTGATCAGTCCCGCACGGGAACTAGCAATTCTTCGAAAATTCATTTTGCCAATTGTCAAGGAATAACAAATAAAGGTAGGCGTAATATCGAAAATATAGTTTCCGCGTCTTGTTTAAACAGTTCTTTTAACGAAAGTAGAGAGTCCTTTCCATCCACTAGTTGTCACCACGATTCCATAAATAGTATTCACTGTATTAACGAACAGGCGAATCAAAACGATAAGTATGTAACATTTATTGTCGATTCAGGCGCTACAGAGCACCTTAGCAATTCAAAAGGTATCTTTAGTTCGCTTAATAAAAAGGCTCAAGGTATCATCAAATGCGCAAATAAAGACAATAAAGCAGATTTGATGACGGAAGGTAAAGGAACAGTTAGTGTCTTGTCAAACTCCAACAATAGGAACCCTATTACGCTTGATAATACAATTTATTCCAAGTCTCTCTCCGAGAACTTGCTATCTTTAAGACGATTTGCAGACAAAGGGCTGTCTATCCATCTTGATAACAAAGGCGTGGATATCTTTAACCCTAAAACGAACGAATCCCTAGCGACCGGTATCTACGACAGTCCTTACTGGTTAATTGAATTCAAAATTAATCAAAATAGTTCACTGGATCAAACCAACTCATTGCAAGCAATCGCTTTCGAATCAAAGACGATAGAACGACAGGCAGATAATAATGTAGATATCGAGGTAGTGGAATCCACAGAAACGACAGATGGAAGAAAGGATAAGGCGGTAGATGCTCTAAATAAAGACAGTATTTCTAGAACGACCGACAGTACAGTTTCTAAAGAAATAGAACACAATGACAAGCTTCTATTTTCAGACTTTGACACCCTGATTACACACCGTAAAATAACAAACTTAGACGAATTACTTGCAGTTGACCTGACCAATAACGGCAACTGCTTAACTAACTTGGACAGTGACAGCATAAAAACAAATAAAGCCATGCTCTGGCATGCCCGCATGGGTCACGCCTCGATCACATATTTGCGCAAATTACAAAATCTGTGGAAGGATAATAAGGATCTTCAATCCACAACCTTCGACGATAGTATACTTGACTGTGAAATTTGCGCAATAACCAAGTTATCAAAATTACCTTTCCGAAATGAACGAACAAGAGCCCAACGACCGTTACAAATACTACACTCCGATGTAATGGGAAAGATCTCTCCAGCTACATTCCCGCACAGTTATCAATACATTTCGGTTTTTATTGACGATTTTTCACGATTGGCTCTTGCTTATCCTATGAAGACAAAAAATGAAACGAGTCACTGCACAGTGGGCCAGGAACCATACAAAGTGGCCAAAATTCGATTTTACGTGTAATTCATCTGAAACTTGGTATACAAGGGTTTTTGAGGAGGCTAGTTTCAAATTCCATGTAAAAACTTACAAATTCAAAATGGCGGATCCAATATGGCGGACGAGTATTTCAAAAAATTATTGAATCTTCTTTAAACGTGGTATCTAGGGGTTTTCGAGGGCGCTGATTCCGAATCTAAAAACACAATTCCAAAAAACAAAATGGCTGATCCAATATGGCGGACGAATATTTCAAAATATTATTGAATCTGCTTGAAACGCGGTATCTGGGGTTTTCAAGGGTGCTAATTCCGAATCTGACCTCAGAATTTCTAAAAACAAAATGGCGGTTCCCATATGGCGCACGAGTATTTCAAAACATTATATATCGGATCGGCCATTTTTTTTGTGGAACTCTGACGTCCAACTCGAAATTAGCACCCTCAGAAACCATAGATAGATGTCATTCTTAAATTTTTCACTAATTTGTCCTATCTCTAGTCGTTTTGATCTATGCGAAATTTCAGCAAATTCAGCACTTGGGTGACCACGTTTTAGAGGCTTAGGGTTAAGAGTTTCCAATCTCAATTCAGGAACGAGAAAATTCGAATTCGGCCAATCAGCATTATATGCTTCAAATCTGTCTTTAATCCTGCGGGAGACTTTGTATTTATTTTTTCTCTTTATAACGAGAGTTGAAACAGAAACTCTCAAACGTTTCAAGTCTTCAATTTTTACTTTTTGTCTATCAATATTCCATTTATCCAAGATATACTGAACACCAGTCTCTCTTCCTTCATCATTTGGAATTTTTTCCAAGACCTCACATTTCGTGAATGTTGTCATATTGAATGAATCAATAAATCAGTAATTTTTCAATTAACAATAGATTGAAATGAAGCCGAAAAGCGGACAGAAAGAAACTATAAGCTTCGTGCATTTTTCAGTTTCTAAGAAAAATTACATGTCGGGTATTATGAAGAATCTAGTACCTTTTGAAGCGAAGAACAAGATGAATCTATCCATTCGAATCTCGTTAAATATATATTTTAGAAAAAACACTGCAAACATCCAGCGGTAGTCATAGAGACGAAATTCCAAATATATATTATACACTAGAGTCCTGCGAGTGAGGGAGAGGCGCTTGCAAGGTCAGCGGAGTTGCCATGTTTACGGTTCGGCACTATACAAGAAACCACAAGCATGAAGGAGAAGAAGAGCGGTTTGGAGAGTCCCGAGATAGTGTGAAGGCCATTGAGGGTACCCCCGAAACGGCCAGTATAGCGGGACTCCAGTGTATGTGAGAACTTGCAGCGCCGCGTGCTGTTACGCGTGGACGGCTCCATGCGTGAGCGCGCAGTTATTCGTTTTTTCATCAGGAGGATATGAATTCGAGCAAAAGTGAGCACCCTTGCGTCAAAGTAAACACCTGAAGGAACCCGCTGGTACCTTACTTTTTTAGATGTGAAGGGGAATGCCGGGGAAGGAAGTTTCGGCAGGAGGCATTGCGGGGAAAAATCGAATATTTTGTGAATAAAACATGTGAATTTTAACATTTTAGACCAGTTTTGTAGCTTCTTCGGCATTTCCGGCATTTATTAATCCTAACTGAATTCAAAAAAATCAAAAACCCATTGCTTTTCGATAAATACCATAAAATTGTATCCCTTCTTTATATGCACCAAGTATAGAAAATCAAGTTTCATTTTTCAACTTTGACTATTTCTCAACGAAACACAGGGCATCTGATTGATAAGAAACTCCAAATACAGATACCTCAAGGTGTCTGAAAGTCGAAAATATATTCAGTTGACTCAAGTTCTAACCTTGACTTTTGGCCAAAAAAGTGCGATCCTGGCCCACTGGGGACTGAGTGAAAGAATCGAATTTCTGAAAAGTGGGGGATGACTATTTTTTTCAAACAAAATTTTTGGAGTGAAATTTTCCGGAATTATTTTTGAAAATTGTCAAGAACTTTAGAACTATGTTCATTCTACTCAGAAGTCTAAAAAAAAATTCATTTTTTCAAAAGTGGGGGGGGGGGGTGTGAACTTAGCCTCCCCTTCTTAAATATCAATTTTTGACCCACTTAAACGCCAGAACTATTTCTACAAATTATTGAGAACTCTATAAATATTTTTTCAGAAAAAGAAAAAAAAAA
>CAKNWT010295217.1:17508-31087 GCA_932066315.1 Andricus coriarius | reverse complement strand
TCATAACTAAAAGCCTTTCTCGAGTCGTTCGCAATGTGGCAAACAATCACACAGTCAATAAGTGAGATTGTCATGCCTGAGAGCCTCTCTCGAAGCGTTCACAATGTTGCAAACAATCAATCCGCTATATGTATGTCATACCTAAAAGCCTGTCTCGCGTCGTTTGCAATGTTGCAAACAATCACACAGTCTATAAGTGCGTTTCTCGTGCCCGACAGCCTGTCTCGAGGCTTTTGCAATTCTGAGAACAATCCTACAGTTTGTCATGCCTGAGAGCCTGTCTCGCGGCGTTCGCAATGTTGCAAACAATCCATCAGCTGTATATATGAGATACATAAAAGCCTGTCTGGAGTCGGTTGCAATTTTTCAAACAATCCATGAGCTGTTATGCTGCCATGTCTGAGAGCTTGTCTCGAAGCGTTCGCAATGTTTCAATCAATCTATCCGCGATTTGGTTGTCATGCCTGAGAGCTGGTCTCGAGACTTTTGCAATGTCGAGAAAATTCACGTGGTCATTGAGTGAGTTTGTGATGTCTGCGAGTCTGTCTCGAGGCGTTCGCAATGTTGCAATAGGTCCATGAGCAGTATGTATGTCATACCTAAAGGCCTGCCTTGAAGCGTCTTCAATGTTGCAAACAATCCATTAGTTGTTTCGCTGGCATGCCTGAGAGCCTGTCTCGAGGCGTCCGCAATGTTGAAAGCAATCTATTACCTGTATGGCTGGCATTTCTGAGAACCCGTGTCGAGGCGTTCGCAATCTTGCAAACAATCTATCAGCAGTATTCATGCCATACCCAAAAGCCCGTCTTGTGTCGTTTTCAAAGTTGCACAAAATCACACAATCAGTAAGTGAGTTTGTCATGCCTGAGAGCCTGTTTCGAGGCGTTCGCAAAGCTGCAAACAATCACACAGTCAATAAGTGAGTTTCTCGTGCTTGAGAGCCTGTCTCGAGGCTTTTGCAATTCTGAGAACAATCATACAGTTTTCCATGCCCGAGAGCCTGTCCCGAGGCATTCGCAATGTTGCAAACAATCCATCAGAAGTATGTATGTCAAACATAAAAGCCGGTCTTGTGTTATTTGCAGTGTTGCACACAATCACACATTCAATAAGTGAGTTTTTCATTCCTGAGAGCATGTCTCGAGGCGCTCGCAATGCTGCAAACAATCACACAGTCAATAAGTGAGTTTCTCGTGCCTGAGAGGCTGTCTAGAGGCGTTTGCGATGTTGCAAACAATCCATGAGCAGTATTTATGTCATACCTGAAATGCAGTATTGAGTCGGTGGGAATGTTGCAAACAACCACACGGTCAATGAGTGACTTTGTGATGCACGAGATCCTGTCTCAAAGCGTTTGCAATGTTGCAAACAATGCACTGGCTGTATGGCTGGCATGCCTGATAGCCTGCCTCTAGGCGTACGCAATGTTGCAAACAATCCATCAGCAATATGTATGTCATACCTAAAGGCCATGCCTGAGAGCCTGTCACGAGGCTATTGCAATTCTGTGAACAATCTTAAAGTTTTTCATACCTGAGAGCCTGTCTCGAGGCGTACGCAATGTTGCAAACAATCCATCAGCAGTACTAATGTCATACCTAAAAGCCGGTCTTGTGTCGTTTGCAAAGTTGCACAAATTCACACATTCAATAAGTGAGTTTGTCATGCCTGAGAGCTTGTCACGAGGCTATTGCAATTCTGTGAACAATCTTACAATTTTTCAGGCCTGAGAGCCTGTCTCGAGGCATTCGCAATGTTGCCAACAATCCATCAGCAGCATATATATCATACCTAAAAGCCCGTCTCGAGGCGTTTCGGATGTTGCAAACAATACATCAGTAGTATGTATGTCATACCTAAAAGCCGGTCTTGTGTCTTTTGCAATGTTGGACATAATCACACATTTAATATGTGAGTCTGTCATGCCTGAGAGCCTGTCTCGAGGCTTTTGCAATTCTGAGAACAATCATACATTTTGTCATGCCTGAGAGCCTGCCTCGAGGCGTTCGCAATGTTGCAAGCAATCCATCAGAAGTATGTATGTCATACCTAAAGGCCTGTCTCGAGGCATTTGCGATGTTGCATACAATCCATTAGCTGTATGGCAGCCATGTCTGAGAGCCTGTCTCGAGGCTTGTGCGATGTTGCAAACAATCCATCAGTAGTATTAATGGCATACCTAAAAGCCTGTCTCGAGGCATTTGCGATATTGCATCCAATCCATCAGCAGTATGTATGTCACACATATAAGCCTGTCTTGAGACGTTTGCAATGTTACAAACAATCACACAGTCAATAAGTGAGTTAGTCATACCTGAGAGACTGTCCCAAGGCGTTCCCGATGTTGCAAACAATCCATCAGCAGTATATATGTCATACATAAAAGCTTGTCTCGAGGCGATCGCAATGTTGAGAACAATCACACATTCAATTACTGAGTTTGTTATGCCTGAAAGCCTGTCTCGAGGCGTTTGCAATGTTCCAAACAATACATAATCAGTATGTATGGCATACCTAAATCCTGGTTCGAGGCGTTTGCGATGTTTCAAACAATTCATCGTCAGTATGTATGTCATACCTGAAAGCCGGTCTTAAGTCGTTTGCAATGTTGCACACAATGAAACAGTCAATATGTTAGTTTGTCAGGCCTGAGAGCCTGTCTCGAGGCGTTCACAATGGTGCAAAGAACACATCAGCAGTATGTATGTCATAAACAAAAGCCTTTCTCGAGTCGTTTGCGATCTGGCAAACAGTGACACAGTCAATAAGTGAGTTTGTCATGCCTGAGAGCCTCTTTCGAGGCGTGCGCAATGCTGCAAACAATCACACAGTCAATAAGTGAGTTTCTCGTGACTGAGAGCCTGTCTCGAGGCTTTTGCAATTCTGAGAACAATCATAAAGTTTATCATGCCTGAAAGCCTGTCTCGAGGCGTTCGCAATGTTGCAAACAATCCATGAGAAATATGTATGTCATACATAAAAACCTGTGTCGAGGCGTTCGCAATGTTGTAAACAATCCATTACCTGTATGGCTGGCATGTGTGAGAGCCTGTCTCGAGGCGTTCGCAATGTTGTCAACAATCCATTATCTGTATGGCTGGCATGTCTGAGAGCCTGTCTCGAGGCGATCGCAATGTTGCAAACAATCTATCAGCAGTATGGTTGTAATGCCTAAAAGCCGGTCTTGAGTCGTTTGCATTGTTGCACACAATGAAACAGCCAATAGGTAAGTTTTTCAGGCCTGAGATCCTATCTCGAGGCGTTCGCGATGATGACTATGTGATTGTTTGCAATATTGAAAACGCCTCGTGTCAGACTCTCATGCATCACAAACTTACTCAATGACCATTTGAATTTTCTCAACATTGCAAACGTCTCGGGACAAGCTCTAAGTCATGACAACCATACTGCTGATAGATTGTTTGCAACATCGCGAACGCCTCGAGACAGGCTTTTAGGTATGACATACATACTGCTGATGGATTGTTCGCAACATTGCGAATGCCTCGAGAAAGGTTTTTAGGCATGACAAAATGTATGATTGTTCTCAGAATTGCAAAAGCCTCGAGACAGGCTCTCAGGCATGACAAACTGTAATGATTGTTCTCAGAATTGCAAAAGCCTCGTGACAGGCTCTCAGACATGACAAACTCACTTATTGAATGTGTGATTCTGTGCAACTTTGCAAACGACACAAGACCGGCTTTTAGGTATGACATACATACTGCTGATGGATTGTTTGCAACATTGCGTAAGCCTCGAGACATGCTATCAGGCATGCCAGCTATACAGCCAATGTATCTTTTCCAGCATTGGAAACGCTTTGAGACAGGATCTCAGGCATGACAAAGTCTCTCATTGACCGTGTGATTATTTGCGACATTGCCAACGACTCAAGACTGCATTTCAGGTGTGACATACATACGGCTGATGGATTGTTTGCAACATCGCAAACGCCTCGAGACAGGCTCCCAGACATGCCAGCCATACAGGTAACTGGATTGTTTGCAACATGGCAAAAGCCGCGAGACAAGCTCTCAGGCATGGCAACCATACTGCTGATAGATTGTTTGCAACATTGCGAACGCCTCGAGACAGGCTCTCAGAAATGCCAGCCATACAACTAATGGATTGTGTGCAACACTTAAAACGCTTCGAGGCAGGCCTTTAGGTATGACATACATACTGCTCATGTACCTTTTGCAACATTGCGAACGCCTCGAGACAGACTCTCAGGCATCACAAACTCACTAAATGACCACGTGAATTTTCTCAACATTGCAAACTTCTCGAGACAAGCTCTCAGGCATGACAACCATCCTGCTGATAGATTGTTTGAAACATTGCAAATGCCGCGACACAGGCATTTAGGTATGACATACATACTGCTTATGGATTTGTAGCAACACACAGTGGGCCAGGAACCATAAAAAGCGGCCAAAATTTGATTTAACGTTGAATTGATCTAAAACTTGGTACACGACTGTTTTTGGGGACCTTTAATTCAAATTCAATGTCAAAAATTACAAATTAAAAATGGCGGATCCAATATGGCGGACGAGTATTTCAGAAAATTTTTGAATCTTCTTTAGACGTGGTATCTAGCGGTTTTCGAGGGCGCTGATTCCGAATCTGACATCACAATTCCAAAAAACAAAATGGCTGATCCAATATAGCCGACGAGTATTTCAAAACATTATATATCGGATCGGCCATTTTGTTTTGTGGAATTCTGACGTCAGATTTGGAATCAGCGCCCTCAGAAACGATACACAGATGTCATTCTTAAATTTTTCACTAATTTGTGCTATCTCTCGTCGTTTTGATCTATCCGAAATTTCAGCAAATTCAACACTTGGGTGACCAAGTTTTAGAGGCTTAGGGTCAAGAGTTTCCAATCTCAATTCAGTAACGAGAAAATTCGAATTCAGCCAATCTGCATTATATGATTCAAATCTTTCCTTAATCATACGGGAGGCTTTGTATTTATTTTTTCTCTTTGTAACGAAAGTTGAAATAGAAACTCTCAAACGTTCCAAGTCTTCAGTTCACACTTTTTGTCTTTCAATATTCAACTTATACAAGATATACTGAACACCAGTCTCTCTTCCTTCATCATTTGGTATTTTTGCCAAGACCTCACATTTCCTGAATGTTGTCATATTTAACGAATCAATAAATCAATTAATATTCATTTATCAATAAATTGAAATGACGCCGAAAAGCGGAGGGCAAGAAACTGTAAGCTTCGTGCAGTTTTCAGTTTCTGAGAAAATGGACATGTCGGGTATTATGATAATCTAGCATCTTATGAAGAGAAGAACAAGATGAATCTATCCATTGGAATCTCGTTTAATACATATTTCAGAGAGAGGCGCATGCAAGTTCAGCGGAGTTGCGATGTTTACAGTTCGGCACTATAAGAAACCACAAGCATGATCGAGAAGACGAACGCTGTGGAAAGTCCCGAGATAGTGTAAAGGCCATTGAGGGTACCCCCTAAACGGCCAGTATAGCGGGAATCCAGTGTATGTGATAACTTGCAGCGTCGCGTGCTGTTACGCGTGGACGGCTCCAAGCGTGAGCGCCCATTTATTCACTGTTTCTTTAGCAGGATATGAATTCAAGCAAAAGTGAGCACCCCTGCATCAAAGTAGACATATCAACGAACCCACTGGTGCCCTACTTTTTTGGATTTGAAGGGGAATGCCGGGGAATGAAGTATCGGCAGCAGGCGTTGCGGGGAAAAAACGAATATGTTGTGAATAAAACATGTGAATTTTTACATGTTAGACGAGTTTTGTAGCTTCTTCCCCATTTCCTACAATTACTGATCCGAACTGAATTAAAAAAATCGAAAACCGATTGCTTTTCGATAAGTATCATAAAATTGTATCCCTTCTTTTTAGACTAATGGATTGTTTGCAATATTGTGAACGCATCGCGACAGGCTCTAAGGCATGACAAACTCACTTATTGAACATGCGTTTGTTTGCGATATTGCAAACGACTCGAGACAAGCTCTCAGACATAAAAAACTTACTTACTGATTGTGTGGTTGTTTGCAACATTGCAAACACCTCAAAGCAGACTCTCAGGCATCAAAAACTTACTCAATGACCATATGAATTTTCTCAGCATTGCAAAGGTCGCCAGACAAGCTCTCAGGCAAGACAACCATAATGATGATAGATTGTTGGCAACATCGCAAAAGTCTCGAGACAAGCTCTCAGGCATGACAACCATACTGCTGATGGATTCTTTGCAACATTGCGAACGCCTCGAGACCGGCTCGCAGGCATGACGAACTTACTCACTAACTCTGTGATTCTTTGCACTATTTCGAAAGCCTCGCGACAGGCTCTCAGGCATGACAAACTCAGTTATTGAGTGCGTGATTGTTTACAACATTGCAAACGACTCGAGAAAGGCTTTTATTTATGATATACATACTGCTGATGGATTGTTTGCAACATTTCGAACGCCTCGAGACAGGCTCTCAGGCATGACTGACTATATTATTGTTCTGAAACCGCAAACATCTCGAGACAGGGTCTTAGAAATGAGAACTATACTGCTGATGGATTCTTAGCAATATTGCGAACGTCTCCAGCATGGCTTTTAGTTATGACGTACATACTGCTGATGGATTGTTTGCAACATTGTAAACGACTCGACCATGGCTTTCAGTTATGATATACATACTGCTGATGGATTGTTTGCAACATTGCAAACGACTCAACCAAGGCTTTTAGTTATGACATACATATTGCTGATTAATTGTTTGCACATCACAAACGCCTCGAGACAGGCATTTAGGTATGACAGCCATACAGCTAATGGATTGTCTGCAACATTGCGAACTCCTCGAGACAGATTCTCAGACATCACAAACTTACTCACTAACCGTGTGAATTTTCTCAAAATTGCAAACGTCTCAAAACAAGCTCTCAGGCATGACAACCATACTGCTGATGGATTCTTTGCCACATTGCAAACGCCTGGAGACGGGCTCGCAGGCATGACGAACTTACTTACTCACTCTGTGATTGTTTGCACTACTTCGAACGCCTCGAGACAGGCTTTTAGGCATGACTAACTGTATGATTGTTCTCGAAATTGCAAACGTCTCGAGACGGGGTCCTAGGAATCAGAACCATACTGCTGATGGATTGCTAGCAATATTGCGAACGCCTCGAAACACGCCCTCAGGCATGACAAATTCACTTATTGACTGTTTGATTGTGTGCAACATTGCAAACGACTCAAGACCGGCTTTTAGGTATGACATACATACTGTTATTGGATTTTTTGCAACATCGCAAATGCCTCGTGACAGGCTTTTAGGTATGACATACATACTGCTGATGGATTGTTTGCAACATCGCAAACACCTCAAGACATGCTTTTAGGTATGACATACATACTGCTGGTGGATTGTTTGCAACATTGCGAACGCCTGGAGACAGGCTCTCATACATGCCAGCTATACAGCTAATCGATTGTTTGCAGCATTGCGAACGCCTCGAGACAGGCTTTTAGGTATGACATACATACTGCTGATGGATTGCTTGCAACATTGCGAACGCTTCGAGACAGACTCTCGGGCATGACAAGTTTACTGCTGTGTGTTCTCCACATTGCAATCGTCTGAACACAAGCTCTCAGGCGTCGCAGTCATGAAAAGCTTAACGACTGACTGTGTGATTGTTCGCAACATTGCAAGCGACTCGAGAAAGGCTTTCAGGTATGACATACATACTGCTGATGGATTGTTTGCAACATTGCGAAGGCCTCGAGACAGGCTTTTAGGTATGACTAACTATATAATTGTTCACAGAATGGCAAACGTCTCGAGACAGGCTCTCAGGCATGAGGAAGTTACTCACTGATCGTGCGATCTAAAAATGATACCCCAGCACAATATACTTTTATATGCCATCAGGGTAAAAGTGTAGTAGATCTTATATTTCGTTATGCGGATTTCTTGGGTTTGGTTTCAGATTTTTTGGTTTTGGGGATTCCTACATTATCAGACCACTTACCAGTGGTTGTTAAAATTGCTGATAATAGTTTAATTCTAATGGTGGGTTCAATAAATCCTCTGATTACGAGAAATTCGTCTGGAGGGAAAGAGCTTTGGGGGCATAAACTGAGCCAATGCTAGTCTCGCCTAATGTTTCTTGTACTAGTGAGTATGTGGAGGCGTTGAACGAGAATCTCATAGCTGCAATTTCGGTAGTAGCGAATAAGTTAGGCCTGGTTTCCAAGCCTTTTTGGCGAGTACCAGGAAAAAAAGCCCTGGTTCGATAGAGAATGTGATATGATGCGTCGTAAATTAAAGGACTCATTAAAAAAATGTAAATCATCTCAATTTTCAGATTTAGATGTTAGCGAGCATAGGAAAATAAAGAAAGCTCACTTCGGGCTTCAAATTTTAAAAAGAAAGAATTTTGAGTGTGGTGTATTGAATGCCCTTGCATCTTGCAATAACGCTAAAGCGTTCTGGAGAGTAGTGAATAGTTTCAGAATAAAGTCTTCTTTAGTTAATGCTATAAGTTTCGAACGTTGGCAGGCTTTTGCGGATTCATTGTATACTGAACAGATTTGTGTTAGTGTCAAGTGGTGTATAAATTCCCACCCGGTGAGGACGGCATCCGTAGTGAATTTTATAAATATCTACCAGCGAATTGGGTCCCTTATCTGGTTTGCTTTTTTACCAGAATTTGGGAATCAGAAAAATTTCCTTCCGACTGGTCTAACATCCAAAGCTTTACGCTCTTTAAAAAATGTAATACAGATGATCCTCAAAACTACAGAGAAATTGCTTTGATCAATTCTATTGCAAACATTTTTACCCGAATTCTGTGCTCAAGGCTGACTAGGTAGGCTGAATTAGAAAACTGCCTTCCCGAGAATAAGGCGGGTTTCAGGGCTGGACGGAGTTGTATAGATCACATTTTCACTCTAAGTGCATTAATTCAAATCCACCTTATTATTCCGAAACTTAAGGTCTTTGCGTTTTTCATCGATTTTATAAAAGTATTTCCTTCAGTTAACCACTTGCTTCTTTGGCAAAAATTGCTCAGGAAGGGAGTGAGTACAAAAATCTTAAGAGTCATCAAAAGTTTATATGATAACGCTTCCGTGACTATTAGGACTAGGTCTGGCCCTACCACGTCAGTTAAGGTTACTTTAGGGGTTCTGCAGGGCGAGATTCTTATTCATCTCCTTTTCGCCTTGTTAACATCTGACTTTGAGGAATACCTAAGAAACCACGGGGCGATAGGAATTTCGATCGATCACCTAATTCATGTCATTTTACTAGCCTATGCTGACGATATAGTGATCCTCGCCAACTCGCAAGCTGATCTTCAATTTAAGAGCGCGTCGAGACAGGCTTTCAGGCATGACAAACATATTGATGGTGGCTTTTATGCAACCTTGAGAACGCCTCGATACAGGCTCTCAGGCATGACAAACTTACTCAGTAACCGTGTGATTGTTCTCAGCGTTGCAAATGTCTCGAGACAAGCTCTCAGGCTTGACAACCATACTGCTTATGGATTGTTTGCAACATTGAGAACGCCTCGAGGCAGGCTTTCAGGCATGACATCATATTGATGGTGGATTGTTTGCAATCTTTCGAACGACTCAAGACAGGCTGTCAGGCATGACAAACTTACTCAGTAACCGTGTGAATGTTCTCAGCATTAAAAGCGTCTCGAGATAGGCTCTCAGGTATGGCAACTACACTGCTGATGGATTCTTTGCAACATTACGAACGCCTCGAGACAAGCTCGCAGGCATGACCAACTTCCTCACTGACTTTTTGTCCCGTTGTTATGTTTTTTAATTTTTCTTAAATCTTGATCAGAGTTTAACAAGCTAACTTCAGATTTATTTCTCCAGGTTTCGGCACTGCATCGGAGGTTCAACACTCTCTTACTTGCCTTCTCGTTTTCTGTTGATCTACGTTCGAAAAATTAAATTTCTTGATGGGGTTCATTTTTGCGTCAAGAATACAGTCGCCTTTACGAAGAACAAGATCGTATCGACCGTTCAGTGGCATTCTCAGCCCCAAGACCTTCAGCTTTTCTGGAGGCAATCACTCACTCACAGATGCATTTGCCCAAGATAAACCTTTCCACACTCTCAGGTCGACGAAAATACTGGGGGACCTTTCGGGACCTATTCCATTCCAGGGTATATGATGATACAACATTATCTCCAGTACAAAAGTTGTACTAAGTAAAGGGATTGGTTCAGCGTGCAACCCAAAACTCTTTAGATACGATGCCGATAACAGAAGCCAACTACGCAACAGCCTGGTAACTTCTTTTAGGACGCAACGACAACAAGCGGCTCCTACTCCAAGATCATCTACAAGCCATAACGGTCATTATTACCTAGAAGGGAGAGAGTGCGGAGGGTTTGTCAGCTCTTTTAGACACTTTTTCAAGGCGGAAAAATCTTTGAGTGCCCTTACTAAGAATACCAAAGCGTTGCATACGCCAATAAGTGAATTTAGGGGCAGGTCTACAGCCTCATGTTGAAAACCACAGCCTGGCTAGAAAATTAAGTCTCGGTTGTGCGCCAATAGTGGCATAAGCTTGATTCTCCTGATCGGCGTCAAACTGTGAGTCGACTACGTTTATGCTTTTATTGTTTCCAGATGGGACTTTGAAGTCATAACTGTCCTTCCAAATCTCGTTGTTCTCTATGCTATAAACGGCATCATAGCACACTTCATGAAGACAAGACTCGTGGAAGGCCTTTAAAGATTCAGACCTTTTAATCACTAAGAAGTTTTAATTGGATTCGGACCATCCTAGAACCATCCTAGAATCGTGATGACTTTAAGTGTTCATAAAAGGGAAATCTTTGCTAGCATCCTGAAACGATTTTGTGAACAAGAGGAAGTAAATATGCCCACGCTGATTTCTCTCGAGGATGAGGAATGTGAGCGGACGGACATTGACGTGAAAGGTACACGTCCGAAACTGCAAAATGACTTTGCTACCGTTTTAGCGCGATGGGGATTCCCTCGAATTATTTTTTTTGTGCGGATGTTGAAATGATATATCACCAGATCAGAGTTGACGAAAGAGATGCCGAGCTTCAACGTATCGTTTGGACGAAACCAGGAGCGAACGAAGATAGTCATTATCAACTTCGTACATATCTGCTAATTCGATTGCGAACGCCTGATCACTAAGAGGAAGGTTCTAGTTGCTATTTCCTGACTTTTTGATCCAGTTGTCTGGCAGAGTCCAATCACTATCTTCCCTAAGATCCTGATGCAGGATCTCTGGAAAGCTCAAGTTGGTTGACATACTCCACTTTCTTATCATGTACTTCCAGGGTGGCAAACATTTCAGATAAATGGACTGTTCCGAAATGTAATTCTCAAATTGGGGACGCCGTGTTGAATGTCAACCCATCTCTACTTCAAGGTGAGACATGGCCTTTAGGACGGATAACCAAGGTTAGTCGCCCCATTATCGAATTATGTTGATATCAGCCGTGCGCTGAATCCATGCGGTCAATCGTGTTCCATGGCACAACATAGCTTCCGGAGACTACATCTCTGCTAATTTTTCAAAACAACCAACAAATTTTTGGATAGGCTCCCAAAACAACCCAAACAACCCAAAATTGTTTGGGTTGTTTGGGAAAATTGGCACAGATGTAGACTCCGGAAGCTACGACCACGATCCTTCACTGAACGATCGATCCCGATGCAACCGGAGATGATACGTCATTCGACTCGTCACTTCCCGCAACCCTAGAAGACGATCGAGTCGGGAAATCACTGAATAGTTAATTAGAACTTGAAGAGCCACTGACTTTAACTCACGGACCCGAACACCTGAGCTCTCTCGCAGACGCACAATTAATTACTTAGCGACGCAACTAACTAAACAAGGCCATACTAGCCTGCATCTTGATAGAAAAAACAGAGAGAGCAGCAAAAGGGTCCGAGGCTGCTCGACAAAAGCATCCTTATGCTACTACCTGAGTTCCCACACCACGAAAAGGTAGCACGAGAAACTCAAAAACAGAGAGGGCAAACCTTGAGGAGAACAAACAAAATTTCAGTTCCGCCCGCCATGAAGCACAATTGAAGGCATGGAATCAGCGCACGCCTGGTCACCAACACAATTTGACGATAAGGTGATTAAAGGTGTTGAAAGAAGCCTCAACAGTGGCAGATCACACAAGTCCACGTCGTCCGGGACCGATATTGATCATCCGTCCCAAAGGCTGCGTCTCACGTCGAAGCAGCGAAGGGCCGACAATCAAAACGACGTCTCTAATTTGAAGACAACGCCTCGGCACAGTCAATCTATCTGAAATGCCCGACCAACCCCGAGCCTCCAGAGATCTCGCATCCGGATCCCAGCGGCGATGTTGATTGTACTCAGCCAGCCAACTGGATCAAAGAGTCAGGAAATAGCAGCCAGAACCCCCTCCTAGTGATCGGGGTCAACCCCTACGCAGTCCATCGCACTCAGGAATCATATTTAAGAGGGGGAAGCAGTCGGAACCCCACTTCTTCAGATGCACCTCTCCAGACCTCAACAGCCGAATCAGTGAGTCTCGAAGTTTAATGGCAGACACCTCACCACTCGCACCTGATAATCAACAGGAACACTTTTTCGAATCAAACTACAAGATATCCATGACAAAATCCATACAGAAGCAGTGAGTCGCAAATGTCAGCGCTCCAGAGCACGTAGATAGGTCTTGGCACAGCGAATTCCGGACCGCAGAATTCCGGGGGCAACTTTATCTCGCTCAGCAGCAAACACACTCCCCTCAACACTGCCGATCCATGCTATCAATGATGGTGGATTCCTCAGAAGTTTCACAGCTCCAATGGCGAGCATTGTTCAGTAAAGTTCTGATCTGTAACAACCTTATTAACAACAACAAAACATAATCCCAAAATGCCCATTTTGTAATATGTGTGACGAGGAAGTGAAAACATTTTAGAAAATCGGGAAAAAGAACTTGGAATGTGCCACCTCTAGACCTCGGATACTGTAGTTGCTAAGATTCGGGGAAACATCCTGGAGTTTCAGCACAAATTCAAGGGGTGAAAGGCAATGCTACAGATTAGTTTCATAAAACATAATTTTCAAAAAAAACTGTAAGAGGTTGGTGTCGATCAGTATGAATTGTCGCTTGGACGAACTTCGGTTCACTCTCATCTCCTTGATGTCATAGTCATACCCTACACGGCGCAGTCACATAGCAACTGACCGCGTGTCATGTCGGATGCATGCTTCTCTATTGTCACAGTCATGGCCTTAATCGGCGCTCTCACATGGCATCCGGCTGTGTCAAGTCGAATGCATGCTTCTCCATCGTCACAGTCATGGCCTTGGTCGGCGCTCTCACATGGCATCCGACTGTGTCAAGTCGGATGCATGCTTCTCCATCGTCACAGTCATGGCCTTGATCGGCGCTCTCACATGGCATCCGGCTGTGTCAAGTCGGATGCATGCTTCTCCATCGTCACAGTCATGGCCTTGGTCGGCGCTCTCACATGGCATCCGGCTGTGTCAAGTCG
>CAKNWT010295217.1:538-17408 GCA_932066315.1 Andricus coriarius | reverse complement strand
TTGGTCGGCGCTCTCACATGGCATCCAGCTGTGCCAAGTCGGAGGCATGCTTCTCCATCGTCACAGTCATGGCCTTGGTCGGCGCTCTTGCGAAAACGTTCCTGTCTTATCATCGATTTTCAAAATAATAAAATATTTCTACGAATTTCTAGAAAATTCGAAACCTTAACAGCCCACAAAAATTAAATATTCAGAAAATAAGAATCCAAACCTGTATAGTTTTAAAATTCACAATATATGAATAATTTAACGATTAAATATTATATTTTTTCAAGTTCTTACCTTTAAAATTACACTTTAATTGTACAGTGTTAAAACACAAAATGTCAAATTTGGTAGACATTTAAATCCAAACAATCAACGTCCTGAGATTAGTTCAAATAGCATACTTAATTTGTAGCTTCAAGGCTGAACTCCGAAGTACACCAAAGTGTGCAACCCGTAAAAGTTCCACATCGAAATTGTTTAAAAATTGCACGACATGTAATTATAATGACATTGAAAGTGATTGGATACATCTCTCCACGAAGAATTAACAAAGTTCTGACAAAATTGAAAATCTGACGAAAATGAGATAAATAATGAGCCTGTACGTGAACTTTTATTCTGTATAATTCATGTGATATTTTACTAACATAATTTATAGTAAGCTTAGTCTATTTTTTAAAGTTAATGTTGAAAGGCGTTCCTTTTTCACAAAAAAATGTCATTCCATACACGTAGGATATTTTTCCTATTAAAAACTCTTTCGAAATACATTCATAGCATTGCATTCTTCAAAACGTCAAATAATTGACTGGAACTAAGAAATTACAAAAAAAAACTTGCTTCAAGTTCATGCTCCCCTCACCAACCCACTATCCGGCTCGAAGGACCAAAAAAATTATTATGAATTAATGACGGACTGGCGTGGGGTAGCGAGGGAATCATCTTCAGCCATTTCAAAGTCGACGAAAAGGAAAAAGACTATTTTACTATCGTTATCATTAACCGCTAAATACCTTTTATCGATGGAGTCCGGGATACGAGTCTCCGAATATCCAACGAAGCACTCCTTTGGTGTCCAAAAAATTGTTTGGGTTGTTATGGAAAATTGGCACAGATGTAGCCCCCGGAAGCGACGACCACGATCGTTTACTGAACGATCGATCCCGACGCGACCGGAGGTGATACGTCATCCGACTCGTCACTTCCCGCAACACTAGAAGACAATCGAGTACAAATAACATCAAATAAATTATAACAACAGTGGGTGGATTTCCACCCACTTAGTGAAACGGTTCTGCATAACTAATAGCCATGTATTTCCTGTAGACGATCGAAAAAATGGGCCTATCAGGTCATCGTTGACCATTTCCCACGGCCCTTCTACGTTAGTTGCGTGCATTTTTCCGGCGGGACCCTGTTGCGTTGCTTTGAATTTTTGGCAGCTTTCGCAGTTTCTGAAATGCTTACCTCCCGTTCGGAGCTTTCCTGGCCAGTTTAAGGATAGATAGGCAGTTTTTTCTAAATAAAACGTGATGCTACTCTTATATTGGGAGAAAACTGTCTATCTATCCTTAAAACTGACCCTGGCTTAGGCTGAAGCGTCCGATAGGGCAAGTAAGACCAAGGGTAAGGTCGTTCACATGGCCCCCGGCGGGGGTCCATGAAAAACTAGACCGTTACAGGGTTCCCGAACGGACTTAAAGACTTGTATTAGAACTGAGGCAAGATCTTTTCCCCTTCTATTATTATCCCCATTGCTCTACTCATCCCCCACTAGTATTACCCTCTCCACTCATCGGACAGTATAAAGCTAGCGGGACAAGCACCAGTGAGAAAGAAACGGGCAGATAGCCCGGTCATTCTATACTTGGAGCGGTGGCAGTCCCCTGCCAAAGGTTGGTCACTTTCGTTCGAGCCAATCCTGAACTCTGCTAGCAGAAACCCACCGACCCACCAGATTACAAGGAGGACCTACATCGAAGAAACGACCTGGAGGAGGTGCAGGAAGAGCTTCACCAAATGAGACGAGCTATGTCGTCACCCCATCATCTCGATCGTAACACCACAGACGTACAGAACCAACACGTTCCTCCACACCACCCCTTCCTATCGAACAGGAGGCAACCGTGGGACGACCCAGACCTCCGCTCAACCTCAACCCAAATTCTCGACCAAATGAGAAAATGGAATTGCCACCATCGATGGCAAGAAGGTATACGGGTTCCTAGAAAGACTCAAGGAACTAAAGAGGGCTTATGATTTTTCTGATGACCAAATCCTGAGAAGATTTCCAGATCTGCTCAAGGGAGACGTGCAGCTGTGGTACCGTAACTGTGCCGCCACCGTCACATCCCTCGAGGATTTGGAACATAACCTACAAAGGTTCTGCTTAGCCCCCTCAGAATTGAGAAAACTTGATCAGCAGATCTATAATCTCCGCCCAGGAACTAACGAACCCATAGGAGAATCCGTAACCTCTCTACTGACGCTGACTAGAAGGCGGGGCGATTTCTCGCCCGAGAAAAAAATGGCAAGACTATACTACAACATGAAGCCCGGCCTACAACTCTTCATCCGCCAGCAAGACGTTAACACATCCGATCAACTCATACGCAGAGTCGAGGAAATCCAAGAAGCACAAGATCAACAAACAAGAGAAGCTAGAACCGACCGTAAGCCTTCTCACAAACCAGCCAAGCAACCAAAATCAACGATTACGCCATCATACGCACCCTACAAAGCATGCTGGCGCTGCAAGCAGTGAGGACGTACCAGATACGAATGCAACAACAAACAGAACAAATTCTGCTCACAATGCGGCAAGAAGGGAATACTCACCCGCGATTACCCTTGCACACGCGACATCAACAACACCATAGCCGCCATGGCAGACGGTTCCGAAACTCCTTTTGGAGACTGTCTCTCCGGAAACTTAAAAGCTATGGGAAGAAACACAAACTTCGAGGTGTCAATCCTCCCAAATGTCAAACATGAAGTTCTACTAGGAATAGATCTACTCACCCCCTTAGGACTAGACGTCAGAATAAATGGAACCCAAGTCTTTCCATCGAAAAATCAACGCCCTAGGGAAGACTGCTCCTCCGAAGGACTCATACCAATAACAGATCTCAAGCCAAGGGAAAGAACCACTGCTGAAAGGTTCTCAAAGAATAACTGCAAAGACTAACCACCGTAAGAGGAGTCACACCGTTCGCCAAATACCAGATTCGTCTAGAGGATCACACGCCTTTAAAACAGCGATACTAGCCCAGAAATCCAGCTATCCAGGCCATTTTAGACAAAGAGGTTGAAAAAATGTTGGAGGAACGCATCATCAAACCATCAAGCAGCCCCTGGTGTTCACCCATCCTCATCACTCGACGGAAGAACGGTTTTTTGAATTAATGTCGTACTGGCGTGGGATAGCGAAGGAATCATGTTCAGTCATGTTAAAATCAACGAAAATGAACAAGATCATTTATCACCGTGATCCTTAACTTCTAAGTACCTTGTATCGATTTAATCCGGGATACGAGTCCCCTAGCATGTCCAATACAGCACTCCTTTTGTGCCCAAAAAAAGGTTTTGGTTGTTTTGGAAAATTGGCATAGATGTAGCCTCCGGAAGCTAGTACCACGATCGTTCACCAAAAGATCGATCCCGACGCGACCGGAAGTAATACGTCATCCGACTCGCAACTTCCCACAACACCAGAAGACGATCGAGTCGAAAGATCACTGAACAAGTATTACAAAATTAAAGAAACACTCACTTTGAATTAAAGGACTCAAATACCCAAATTGTCTAAATGAAGCACAATTGATTTTAAATCGTTGCTCGAACCGAAGTGGCTACACTATCCTACACCTTGATTGAAAACTGAACAGAGAGAATAACGGTCCGAGCCTGCTTAACAAAAGAATCCTCACGCTACTACCTGAGTTCCCACACCACGAAAAGGTAGTACGCGAAACTCAAAAACAGAGGGAAACCCTTACGGAGAATAAGGATTGTGCCATGGAGCACAATTGGCCGTATACATCATTGCTTGGATAAGACGCCAGTAAGTGACATAGCTCACTTCCTAATCCTACGTTGTTGCTAAGAGGATTCGTTCTAATGTTCTACCTACGAGAGAATGAGCAGGCGTCGAGGTTTTCGAGATCTCCGTAATTGGAAGTAGAGGCCGGAAGTTCATGCACGCTTCAATCTCTACAGCGAGAGTAGACAACTCTTCCAGCAGCGGGATTTCTCCGGGCGTAAAGTGCTGATCCATAGGTTCAAAAATCGCTCCATAGCAGGCTTAAGAAGAAGTTTGAAGTGCAGACAATGCACAATCACTCTTGTTAGACGATTCAATGAAGAGAGATTGCTGATCGTAGAAAGCTTGCAGTGTGCTTAACGAACTGCAATAGACTGCTGCTTGAATTCTTAATAGTTTTCTTGGAGAGGATCAGTTAGAGAAGTTTCATCGTGACAATGAAACACTGGCCAGTAAACATCACTCGGCGAAGGCTATTCGGGGCCATTCCACCACAGAATCTGCTGAGCTAAAGCTCGAGGATCCATTCCTCTAGTAGCATTATCATCTGTTTGAATACAAACGAGAACGCTTCGTGAGTCCGACCAAGTGGAGGTGACCACATAAGAGAGTTCTAATTACTCGCGTTCGGAATAAATCAATCGAACCACAAGCACAGTAGCGCAAGATTCCAGTTTGGGAATAGTGATAATTTTGACGGGTGCGACGCGAGCCTTGGATGTGATAAGTTGTGCATTGAAGGTTCTATGTGCAAAAAGGCACTCGGACGTAAACTGCAGCCGCAAAGTCATGCTTTCTGGTATCGTCAAAACCGTGGATTACTATTCTATTTTTATTATTGTAATCTGAGCAGAGACTCTCCTAAGGTGCGGTTACAGGATTGTCGAAGAGGAAGGCATACGAAGTAGCTGCCCGTGTTGTCCTCGTCTAAGTCCATCCGTAAAAGCTCGCTCACATTCATGATACACGAGAGAAATGAACGAGGGAATATTTACTTCCTCTTATTCCCACTATCGTGTCAGGAGGCTAGCCAGGTTGTCCCTTTGGCGAACACTTGACGTCAGTACGGTTCTGGAATGGCCCGATTCATCTGAAGGTGTAGAGGATCTGACCGGACCAATCACAACCCGCCTGAAAACGAATCGAAAGGCGACGGGAACCTTTCGCGATCCTTGATGACTTGCATCCAGACGAGGTGAGCCGCAACCATCAGCGCCTAAGAGCACATCGATTGGTTGGGGTACAATGAACTTTGGATCCACTAAGGGAAGCCCCTGGATCTGATGCCAATCCCTATCCGCGACTTTATCGGATGGAACGATCACACGAAGATTGGGAAGAACAAGAGCATTCACTTCGACAAGTAACAATGATTGCCGAGATCCGAGAAGTAGGGCCACGCGTCTAGGAGCAATCTCGATTTGCTTATATTCCACTGTGATAATGGAAATATTGTTCGCCTGTAGTGGTAAGAAAAGATGTGAAAAAATCCGCGGGACAAAGAGCTGGTCTCAGAACCAAGGTCGAGGAGGGCTTGTTTGAAATTGGTGTCCATCCGACGCCTTTACAGCGACATGAGCTGTAGCAAGCAGAACTTGTCGGGAACAGGCCGAACAATCGGCCTCCGAATACATCCGAACTTTATTAGTGATTGAGGGGTCCGAGTCTTCATTTGAAGGCCTTTAACGAGTCATGTCTTCATGAAGTGTGATATAATGCTGTTTATAGCATAGACGAGAACAAACCTTCGAAGGGAATTTAGGACTCCCATGTCCCATCTTGTGACGATCAAAGCATGAAATTAGTCAGTTTGATGCCTATCAGGAGCATTAAGCCTATGCCACTCTTGAAAATGACCGATAAAGTGGTTTGCGTTACATGCAGCACAAGAGGGATTGACAGATGTAGTTAAGAACCGCGACTTCATTTTTCGAGCCTGGCGAGGCGTTCCAGGATGAGGCGGTGGACCTGCCCCTGGTATCACTCATTAGCGTATACAACGTTGCGGCAGCCCCAATTGCTCGAATTCGCTGTTGTAGGGACACTTAAATTTCATAAATATGAGAAGTTGGTTCTTTGTATGTGTGATCGAAGTTACCAATGACAATTTGCTCTTCAAAAGGTCCATAATTCTCATGATGAGACATGTCCACAAATCTTCATGAATTGTGTAACGTTTGTAGACCTGCAACCAATCTCAATGACAAAACAGAACCCCAGTCAGAGATTTCATTTTGCGGACATAGAACAACAAAACATGAGAAGGGAAGAAAGAGTGTTTGAACCTCCAGTGCAATGCGGAGACGTCGGAGAAAGACCAAAGCTAGCTTGTCAAAATTTAATCAAGATTTAGGCAAAGATGGATAACAAAACAACAGGACAAAAATTATAATCCGTCATTGTAAACAAATAATTCATGCCCGAGAGCTTATCTCATGGCGCTTGCAATGTTGCAAGCAGTCCACATTCAGTATGTCTGTCACGCCTGAGAGCCTGTCTCGAAGAGTTTGCAATGTTGCAAACAATCACATGGTCAGTGAGTCAGTTTTTCATGCCTGAGAGCCTGTCTCGAGGCATTCGCAATGGTGTAAACAATCACACAGTCAATTCAAGTTCCAAGATATTCAGAAGATGCTTTTAAACATAAATTAAACATAAATCTTAATGAAGATTGTTCTAGTCTCCCGAAACAATGAACAAAATTAATGTCTATGAGAATAACTATAAAATTGTGAGAATGATAAATTTCTCAGAAATGTTTCAATAAACTTCGTATCTTTTCAATACGTTTTTTCTTTTTAGTTTCCATTTCTCTTGCTAAATGTTTCTATTGTATCATCGATTTTCAAAAGATTAAAATATTTCTACGAATTTTCAGAAATTTCGAAACCTAAACAGCCTACAAAAATTAAATATTCAGAAAATAAGAATCCAAACCTGTACAGTTTTAAATTCACGATATGCGAATATATACGAATAATTTAACGATTGAATATTATATTTTCTGAAGTTATTACCCTCCAAATTAAATTTTCAATGTACAGTGTTAAAACACAAAATTCAAATCTGGTAGACATGTCAATCTAAACCACAGACACTTTGCGAATGGTTCAAATTGCATACTTAAATCTAAAGGCATCAAAGTTGAACTTTAAAGTGCACAAAAGCACGCAACCTGCGAGAATTTCACATAAAAAATTGTTAAAAATTGCACGTCATATAATTATAATGACATTTAAAGTGATGGGATACATTTTTTCACTAAGAATTAACAAGATTTCAACATTATGTAAAATGTGACGAAAATGAGGTGAAAAATAGGCCTCTACGTGATTTTTTATTCTTTATAATTCATGCGATAATTTATTAGCATAACTTATTGCAATCTCAGTCTATTTTAAACTCTATGTTGAAAGGCGATCCTTTTTTTCACAGAAAACGTCATTCCATATGTGTAAGATATCTTTACTATTCAAACCCTTTCGGAAGATATTAATAGCAATGCATTCTTCAAAACGTCAAAAAATCTACTGCAACCTTGAAATTAAAAAAAAATTACTTTAAGATCATGCTCCCCTCGACAACCCACTATCCTGCTCGAAGAACAAAAATGTTTTGAATTAACGACGGACTGGCGTGGGATAGCGAAGGAGTAAGGTTCAGTCATGTTAAAATCAACATAAATGAACAAGACAATTCATCACCGTGATCCTTAACTTCAAATGCCTTGTATCGATTTAATCCGGGATACGAGTCACCTAGAATGTCCAATACAGCACTCCTTTTGTGCCCAAAAAAAGTTTTTGGTTGTTTTGGAAAATTGGCATAGATGTATCCTACCGGAAGCAATACGTCATCCGACTCGTCACTTCCCACAACACTAAGAGACGATCGAGTCGAAAGATCACTGAACAAGTATTACAAAATTAAAGAAACACTGACTTTGAGTTAAAGGACTCAAATACCCGAATTGTCTAAATGAAGCACAATTTATTTCAATCGCTGCCCGAACCGAAGTGGCAACACTAGCCTACACCTTCATTGAAAACTGAACAGAGAGAAAAAGGGTCCGAGCCTGCTCAACAAAAGAATCCTCACGCTACTACCTGAGTTCCCACTCCACGAAAAGTTAGTAGGACCATGTTATGATCAATGAAACCTTAAGGTCAATCAAAAGAGAAACAATAACATCAAACAAATTATTAACAGACGGAAGACCAAGATTCTGCATAGACCTCCCACGTCTGAACCAGGTAAGCAAAAGATATGCTTACCCCATCCCTTAAGTAAACGCCATCCTGGAAAACTCCGAGGGGCCAAATATGTATCCTACATCGATCTCCAAAACGGTTACTGGTATATCCCGCTCACCGAGGACAGCAAGCCACTTACTACTGTCTCGGTGCCACGAAGAGGCCTCTTTGAATTCAACGCAATGCCTTTCGGCCTAAGCACCGCCCTGTGGACACTCCAAGGTTCCTAGACGGTATCATAACACCTGATATGGCTTCCAAGGCATTCGCGTATCTGTAAGACATAATCGTCTCCACCCAAACATTGGAGGACCACATCCAGATTCTTAAAACCATTGTCAACAGACTTCACGAGGTCAACAGAGGTCAACATCGTCAACAAAAAAGGACTCCGCACGGACCCCGACAAAGTTGCAGCTATAGAAAGTCTTACACCATCGAAGAACATCAAAGAAGCCCGCAGTTTCATCAAAGACGTAGCCAAAGTCGCAGCTCCAATCCACTAACTACTCAAAAAGAAAGCGAAATGGCTATGGCCTGAACAACGCCAAAAGTTCTTCGACGAACTCAAGATTAGGCTCACTTCAGCGCCTCTACTCGTCTGCACGAATTGGTCCAAAGAATTCGTCCTACAAACTGACGCCAGTCAGGAAGGACTCGGAGCCGGCCTTACCCAGGCACACGGAGATAGGGAACGAGTGATCGCTTATGCCAGCCGCGCAATCAGCAAAACAGAGAGCAATTACTCAATCATCGAATTAGAATGCCTGGACGTCAAATTGGGCATCTGGAAAATGAGAGACTACCTCGAGGGATACCATTTTACTATCCTAACCGATCACATCCCTTTGAAATTGTTGCACAAAATAGACAATCCCTCAGGACGCCTCGGGAGATGGGCCATGGAAGTAAGTCAATGGGACTTCAAAGTAAAGTATCGCCGCGGAACTGACAATGTGATCACCGACACACTCTCTAGACAACGTCACGAGACATGCACCACCCACAAAAAAAGAGGACCAGGACTGGTACCACAAACGCTATAAGGCCGTCCTGTACAATCCACGACGATCCAACTGCAGGCGTATGTGTGTGTGTGCGTAGCGCGTACATGGGAATGCGTGTGCGAGTGCGTGGGGATGTTCGTCGGTGCACCTATGTACAATTGTTCTAAGGTGTGCCTGTGTGTGTGTGTGTGTGTGCGTGTGTAGCGCGTCCACGGCGTTAATGTCGGATCCTGTCAATGCGTATTTGGATAATGTGGTGTAGCTTTGACAATGAGGTATAATGCAAGCGCGAAGGGGTGCCCCTTCGAGGGGGGCGGTGACGGTGGACGGGAGAGTAGGTAGGTCCTGTAAGCCTCGGTAGCAGGGGGTGAGCCATGGTGTTACCCCCTTGTCTTCCGTCTGCTCTAGGTTCGCGTGGCCATAGGAGTGCCTATCGACCACAAGAAACTTACACGTCGGGCGGTCAGTCGAGTAAAGCTCGGTCTCCCGTCACGAAGGGGAACCATGTGAGTACACGTCGATTCCCTAAAGCACTAGGTTCGCGTGGCCATACCATCTCTCCCGGCATGTGCGAGCGTACGTGCTCGTCACAAGTTTTAATAATAACTGAGATAAAGTATCTTGCATTCTGTTTGATCGACTTTAACCTGATCATACATGATTCCTTCGCTGCCCCACGCCATTCCGTCATTAATTCAGCAACAACACTGTTTTGGATAAAATTCGTCTTTTCCGTTAAAATTTTGTCTCCTTCGATTTTATTCGTTTCTTTAAAATGCGACAGTTTTTCGTTGAAGTTAAATCCATTATTCACCATTATAGTAAAAAATTAATTTCGTTGGTTCAAACCGTAACTGCTTTCTTATTGAACGTATTTTTATTTTTTGACGATTAATTTTTTAAGTACAAATGTAACTTTTCCATTTTTGGTTGATACTGATGCTTTGAAATTTAAAATTCAACTGCTGTGGTTAAATTTGAACCACTTTGTTAACAATTGATGCTTTTTGTTGAAGATTAATCTCTTTAGCTACACATTGGAACTATGTTTTCGAACGTTCGTTTCTTTTTGACAACAAAACAATAAAAATGTAACAAAATAATTGAATTATCAACGAATTTATAACAAATTTATAACAAAAATGGTCCAATTACCAAACAGAAAAGGTAAAACTTCAACGAGAAAGGTACTCTTTTCAAGTAAATAGTAGCATTCTCAAGTCACAAAGACGAATTTTGTGGAACGTAGTTCAATTTTCAATCCAAAAGGACATATTTTCCATGCAAAAGGACGAACTTTCCAGAAAACAGTTAGATTATCAAGGAACAAATCAAATTATAAATAAAATAGTTTAATTTTGTAAGAAAATAATTGAAGTTTTAACAAAATAGTTGATTGTTTAACATACAAAGATGAGTTTTGAAGCAAGTTGTCCAATTTAAAACATGAAAGGTTGAACTTGAACAAAAATCAGTTACATTTAAAAATAATAGTTGAATTTTCAAATTTCACAACTGATTTTGGAATAAAATGGTGCAATTTAGAAATAACAGAAAACTACCGTCAACCAAAAGTACTTGCATTTTTAACCAGAAAGTCCAATTTTCATACAAAAAAGACGTATTTTATAGAAAAAAGTTTAATTTTCTGCTAAGAAAAAGAAATTGTGAAGAAAGAAGTTTCATTTTTAGCCAAATACCTAAACTTCAAACTACAAACGATACATTTTCAATCCAGAATGGAATAGTTCAATGGACACGACTTAACTTCAACCACAAACAGTTGCATTGCTAATCAAGTAGTCGAATTGCCAATTTAAAAAGATAAATATTGTAGAAGGTAGTTGAATTTTGAACCGAAGAAGAAAAATATTAAAAGAAAGTAATTACATTTTGAACAAAATAGTTACATTTTTAAGTAAATAGTACTGTTACGAGCAAATTTCCAAATTCTTATTTAAATAATTAATGTGGCTGGAAATATTATTTCAAGCCACATTGATTCAAAACTCTATATGAGTTACAAAAGTCTCTTTGCTCGCTCGTAACCTGAGAGCTTATTATTAGAATACTTACGCAGCATTCCAAGCCTTCAAGGTCTAGCAACGAGCCAACTTGCCGAATGAGGAAGGCAAAGATTCAAGACAATAAATGTAATCGAAAATCTAAAATTATTTTCGGATAAATCCCACGTTCTTTTCTTTCAGCAATAAAAAAACTACGTTTGCTTCTGCAATCCACTCAATTGTGTGAGGGTGGATTGCAGAAGAAAAATCTGTGGATAAATGAAATGCATGTGTTCCCCTTTACAAGTGTGTACATAGGTTTAAAAAACAAAAAGAAAATTGTGACGAAGAAATTGACCTAAAATAGGAGAAATAAAAATAAGGGAAAGGGGATCATCAATTCTAAAATCTGAAATGAAATTCATGTGCAGATTGAAAACGAACGAAGGTGCATCCATACTCGCCGCGATAGCGAGCATACACACACATGCGTAGGCACCACACTTGATATCTCTTCCATCAATGACCAACATAGCGCTGTCCCAGGTTTACGTACAGCCGCGCTGTTCTCGCTCGCCGCGACAGTTCCGAGTCTCGACCGTTAATCCGTCCACCTTTTCTACTCTCATATTCCCACTATAGGTATATGTCTTTCCTGCACATTACCGGGCTGCACACGCTACCTACTAATCACGGTTCAATATGCCTAGACCATTCTACTTTTTTCCCTCCTCTCCTTGTCTTCCCAAACTCTCCCCACATAAGTCCGCCTCGCTCCTTGCCGTAAACGCGGCCGTAACGCTGAGCTGAAAATTGAAACCTGCATCAATTCTGATGCAAATTAAAATTAAAATTTTCTCTAAAGGAAAGAATATAAGAAACTTCAAAGTATTTTATTTTGCAAAATTCTGACGAGGTTCCTGCCTCGCAGGTGTCAAAGTCCGAGCGAAGGCGTATTGCTACAGAAATTTCGCACACCTAAAAACTTAGTTCCAAGTCGCACGGCATATCCCTTCCTCCCTAATACAAATTCTGCACTTCCGAAAAAATCCTTACCTGATTTACCTCGACTATGAACTGTCGAGGCGCAAAAGGACAATTATGCACCATTATATTCCTCGAACAAGCATTGTGACGCTCCGGAATTATACTAATTCCCTCATCAGACTAAAACTACAAATAATGAAATTAGTTTAAGATTTAGTAAAAACTAAACATAACTTCATAAAAACTTAAAGTTAAATACTCAACATAAAATACATTACTAAGATTGAAAAAGCGAACAAATTGCCATGCAAGAATTTCACAGTATAAAAATTGTGAGTGCTCGTATAGAAATCGGAATACGTCATTAGAGATTCTTTTAAAAATTGATTTGGTGAAACTCTTCTACATCTGATAAATCTATAATGAAAACAGGAATTAAAATTATTATGTCATTAAGAGACAAAAGGTAAAATTTGTAGGTTAGGAATTTCGAAATGGAAAAATGATATACGTAATTATTAAAAAGTTATTATCTGAGACTAATATGGATTCAAAGTAAAAAAGGAGCTGTAATAATCCAACTCCATTTATGATTATACGAGCCCTGACAAATTTCTACTAGATGGTGTACAATGTCAGTGAAACAGCGGCGTACATAAAAAATTCAGCATAAGAGATTAATTTCACAATGTTTAAAGAAAACGGCATAAGAGTTAGTTTCATAATTATCATAACCATAGTTAAATAAACCGATGAAGGATTAGAATTAGAAACTAGAATTATTAATTATTTTAGACGCGAAATTAATGTAAATAATGTATAATCATCATGTATGATTCACTAAAAGAGTTCAAATCAGTAATTCAGTTCCGGGCGTTAACGCCTTGTTTTTTAATAAAAACCATCTCAGCAAAAGCACATCTAGAATAATAATTCTTTTTTTTTGTGTAAGATTTCAACATCATCCCATTTTATGGCATTAGAGTCACCCGAGTGTTTTTGTACTAAATGTTGACTAATAGCTCTGTGGTATTTTTCTACTAATCAGGAGATATGGGGCACACTATAGGGGTTCAGAATGATTGTTTATAAAGTACATTCTCAAATTTGAAAACAGTAGAATCTTATAAATACAGGTGTCCCTTTTTAAATTTACCTAATGGTATATTTGTATTACGACTAATAAAACACCATCGATCAACGTAACGTCTATAAGCAAACATTTCAGAATGAAATTTAGAAAAGGCATCGAATTCCAAATATTGAAATTACCAATTCAGATAATATAGGATGTACCTGGGAGACCCCATAGGGGTTCCGAAAGATTGTTTATAATGTACATTATCAAATTTGAAAACAGTAGATTCAAATGAATGCAGAATTGTCTTTTTAAATTCATCTAATGGTATATTTGTATTATGACTAATCAAACACCATCGATCAACGTAACGTGCATTAGCAAAAAAAAAAAAAAATTTAGAAAAAGCATAGGATTCCACATCTTGCATTACCAATTCAGATAATATAGAATATATGGGGAAACCCAGAGGGGTTCGGAAAGATTGTTTATAAAGTACATTATTAAATTTGAAATCATTAGAATCAAATAAATGCAGAATTCCCTTTTTAATCCCATCTAATGGAATATTTTTATTACGACTGATAAAACACCATCGATCAACGTAACGTGTATAAGCAAAAATTTCAAAATCAAATTAATAAAGGCATGGGATTCCCAATCTTGCATGATAAATTCAGATAATATAGGATATATGGGAGACCCCATAGGGGTTCCTAACGATTATTTATAAAGTACATTATCAAATTTAAAAACAGTGGATTCTAATAAATGCAGAATTTTCTTTTTAAATTCATGTAATAGTATATTTGTATTACGACTAATAAAACGCCATTGATCAGCGTAACTTGTATAAGCAAGAATTTCGAAATCAAATTCAGAAAAAGCATAGGATTTCAAACCTTGCATTAACAATTCAAATAATATAGGATATTAGGATACATAGGAGGCCCCATAGGCGTTCGGAAAGATTATTTATGAGGTACATTATCAAATTTGAAAACAGTAGAATCTAGTTAGTTAGTTAGTTATAAAACGGGCGAGAAGCCCATGCAGAGCTCCCCTGGCGCTCAAGCTAAAAAGACTATTTCGGGCACTAACATAGTACCTGCAGGGATGTTTCCTCATCCCTGCCACATCTCCTGCACTCTGTCGTGGGGTTATATCCTATGGGTATAACCCAGGATGGATTTCGCCTGGCTGCAACCCTGGCTTTGCTCCCAGTATTCCCGGTGTTTTGTTCGGATCTAACTTTTAATGGCCAAACCGATACAGCAAGACGCTATTCCCAGTATCGGTTCTGGACCTATGTATTTAATTGCTGCAACGCGTTTTGCCAACTGATCCGCCTTTTCGTTGCCCTTGATCCCTGTGACCTAAACATGAAAAACAGTAGCATGTCGACCAAGTGGTATCCCTATCCCTTTCCCTCTCTTGCTGTCATAAATTCCTGCTCCTGACGCTCCCACACCTCTAGAGCCTATGCATACAAGATTTCCCCTTGGAGGAGCGGTTGAGCATTTGCCTTCCACAGATCCATGCTTGGAATGCAAACGCGGAAAGCTTTGGAAAAGTTATAGCGTTTTGTTATTTTATCTTGCCTCATCTGTAGAATCGGCAATGCGCTGATATCACTCGGGAGCGTCGTTTGTCTAGTCCCCCGAGTCCATCTATTTGTTCTTACCAGTTGGCCCATCGCGTGTGCCGCTCTAGCGATTATCGCAACATGTAGGGGTTCCTCACAGAGCATGAATCCTATCGCCGCTGTGGGCGCAGTTCTCATTGCTCCAGTCACATGCAGGAGCCTGGGTTTCAGGACGGCAGAGTAGAGCCATGCAACCGTTTCAGGCCCTAAAACCTATGTCAACCCGAAGCCTCTCCTACACATCCAAAAAGTCATGACAAACTTCCTGCATTGGGTCTCCAGGTGCTTTGAATAGTTTAGCTTGCTATCTAGGATTACTTCCAGATATCTAAACTAATCTGGAAACGTCAGCCTTCCACCAAAAAATACAGGAGCGTCAACTTTTGGAACTTTATAGTTTTTCGTGAAAATGACCAGGTTGGTCTTTTCAGGATTTGACATGAACCCTGAGCTATCGCACCAGAGCTCTACAATTAGCATGGTGTAGTTTGAAGTTCGTCCTTTACCGCTGTTGTCATTACACAGCGGCCTCGAGCGTTGGAGGTAACAATAGTCGCTTCTGGATACTTTATTAGAGCTACCATCTGCTACATCCATTGCGTTTCTATTTTCCATATAGTTTCTGCCCTGATACTCGATGCCTCATCTGAGGACAAATTGAAGGGCGCGTCATCAAGATCCGCTTTACAGATGGTGCCCCTACCCCCTTTATGTCATGGTAAAACTACCCTTTCAATCTCCGAATTACTGTGGTGTATTCGATTCTTCGTCATTTCTGCCCGGTTGGTTTTGTTTAACCTTTCAAGGTCGGTGTTCGACCATATTATAAGCTCAAAGGAGTACGTAAAAATAGGGATATCATAGTTGTTGATTGCCCTGATCATTTATAGGACTCGCCCTCAGCCATTGCCTCGATGTCTGAACACTTGCTGCAGTTTGCGGTCTGAACTAGCATATAGCTTCAGATCATCCATGCATAGAAGACGGGTCAGTAGATGACCATTCTCATTATCATGTATTCTTAATCATGTATTCTTGAAACTTGCTATTTAGTTGTTTGCTAGCTGATTTCAACGCTAAACAGAACTATAGTGCACTGAAGGAGTCTCCTTGAAAGATATCCGTTGTAATGCGTATTGTTCTAGTTATCCTTCGATGTCCATGATCAAAATGCTTCATTCTTGTATCCCAAAGCATCACCGTAAGACTTAGAAAGTCGATGATGCGTGGGCAGATAGTGTACATTTTTAGACTTGAAGCAAATATTCATGTTATACGGAAGGAAATGCTTGCTTGTATTCAATGTATACCATGTGCAAGTTTGTTTGATGTTTACGAGTTAGCGTCATGACAGCAGCGTCTATGATGACTAGATCTTTACTTGCTCGCGAATTTTCACATCATTTTTTTTCTTCAGTTAGGATGTCATTCTCTTCGCAGTGAGAATATACCTTATCTGCAATGATAGCTTTAAGGCATTTATAAATTGTTGCAAGACGGGCTGTCGGTTGAAATTCAGATAGATTTTTAGCATCTGGCAACATATACGTAGTTCCTTTGAGCATAAAAAATCAGGAATCTGATCTGGGTGTTGGGTGATCTTCTAAAAACACCTTGCTAATGCTTTCCAGATCCTTGCTCTTTTCAAAGCCGCTGAAATATCAGAAGCTGTGATGTTGGTCAGCTCCATTTCAGGCTAATTGTTTGTTCTTGCTTTCTCTAGTTCAGACATGCCCAGCTAGGCGAAGTTCCCGCCGAGAACACATGTTTCGCTTTCACCTCTTTTTCTTCTGGAGAGCGGGAGTAGTGGCAGAGCCGTGTCGGCATCTCTCATCTGTGATGTCGCGTAGCCCCGTAGATACGA
>CAKNWT010295214.1:9036-20578 GCA_932066315.1 Andricus coriarius | reverse complement strand
TCAACAACTTGGTTGCAAATTCATACATTGTGTTGAAAATTCGTATTCTTTTGTGGAAAATTAATCTTCATGGTTTAATATTCATCTTTTTGGTTGAAAATTGATCACTTTGGTTGAAAATTCAACTATTTTGTTGAAAATCCGTTCTTGTTTGGTTCAAAATTAATTTTTTTTACTTAAAGTTTAAGTATCATATAATAATAACATAATATACGTTATATTAGTATAATAAAAAACACATTTTTTGCAAGCGTATCTCTGAAATCTATAATAAGCCTCATGATGTATACATTTACTAAATTTTGGTATATTTTCAGATAATTTGAAGGCTCTACTGGTTTTGCCCGAGCTGTTGCCCACGACAAATTTCAAGAAAAAAGGAACCAAAAGGGTGAAACTTTAAACATTGATTGCAGATTACAAATATTTGAGTTTAAGAAATGACTTGAACATTTATGCTTACTTTTTCTTTACACAGGCCCGAGTTGAGGAAAATATTACAAATGGGACACCAGGTTGCAAGATTCCGAAAAAAGATCTCATACGATTTGTTAAGGTAAGAATTTTATTTTAAAATATAATAGAAAAAGTATAGTTTGAATATGTAGTTATACACATCATTAAAACATTTTTTTTATTTTCAGAGCGAAATACGCTCAAGGCAGGATCCAGGCTTACATTTTATGTATCCAATCGGAGGCTGGAGATAAATATTTAATAATTGTAGACAGCCAAAAAATAGAAATAGCCGACAATGGGTCTCCCTTAGCAGCGTTTGATACCCTTTTCAAGTTACACTACGTAACGAATGTTTGCTACGCGAATTCACTTACATTTTTTTAAAATCTCATAGAGTCCTATTTATATAAAGTGCCTAACACAAAGTGTGAAAATGCAGTTACAACTTTAAATATTTTACTTTGTAATATTGAATAAATTTTTATATTATTAGTCAAGTTATTTATGCACAGGGGGTTAACATACGAGGTTGACATACTTTGAATAAATATATGTATATAAACGGAAATTATTTGTATATTAATATTCTTAATTGAATTGTTCCATTTTATAAAATAATTATAATAAGGTATAAATGACTGATCAAATCAATCAAAATGAGTGATTTAAACAGTCAAAGTTACAGTCTAAATCAGTCAAAATGACTGATTATATCAGTTAGAATGACTGCTTAAATCAGTCAAACTGACTGATCAAATCAGTCAGAATGACTGATTTCGCCAGTCACTCAAAATGACTGATTCAATGAGTCATTTTTGACTGATTTGCCAGTCGTCGAATCCGCACTGTTTGAAACATTCAAAATTGATTGTCAATCAGTCATTTTTGACTGATTAAAATTTAGAGTGTATGTAAAGAAACCACCTTCCTTTACCAACCTTCGCGCTATTTCACAAAAAACACCACTCTTGTATTTATAAATTGTCTGACCGCAGCTACACGCTCTGAAGTTAGCGTTCTTCTGACAAAATTTCATTCTGTCAAATTCGAGTCCTGAAAATCGATACCCTACCCTAATTGGGTCTGGCAAGCTAATTTCAATAGATCCACTTAGCACTGTCATGCGAAAAATCTTTTATTGTGAAAGAGTACAAAAGTTAAATTTCTTTATTTTAATCTTAAAATTGGTCAAATTTCATTTCGAGAAGTGTTCGAACATTTCGACTCGAGGAGTATTTAACTGTTTTAAAGTTCAAAAGTAGTAACTTGAGCAGGGATGGTTTGTAAATGCGATTTGAATGACGCCTTACAGGAAAAATTCTCATTGGCATGCAGTCAGGCAGGGTGATTCAAGATAGGAATGCACATATAGGGGTTGCAGAATCCAGTTTTTTCATAGCGAGTTGAGCGAATGCGTCCGTTGCACATAGGCGTGAGCTTCCGAAAGTACTTAAGTGGGATAGGAATATACGAGTAGCATAGCGCATAGGTAATTCCATAGCGGATAGCCCTTGTCACGGCGGCGTGGCGCGGCGCGGTGGTAGAGAATCAATAGATGCTCGTTGCATCTTACCCCTCTGCTCCCTTTTCGGCCGCTTCCAATCACCCTTCCACTTCGTTGCTTCTTCCTTTCTTCGTGTTAGCCGCCAAAAATTTCAACCCCAAGCACTTCCTTGTCGGAAACCTAGTAGCTGTGCCTTATTCAAAAGTCTAAAGGCAAATTTATGCGGTAACCAGTTCAGTCCAATTATATCATGACTGCTAGTAGAATTGGAAATTGAATTTGAAATCAAAAACTCACTCCCTCATTTTATTTCATTCGGTGAAAAATAAATTGTCGAATTTTTTTAGGTCCCTTAATTTGAAAACGTGCTACAAACTCAACTACTTTAGGGAATACTAATACTTTCCGTGCTCAAGACAAAGTATTCTTTTAGCATCATTTTTTCTTTTCTTTTTTCTTTAAAAAAATGTTAGGAAGTCAAGAAGAAAACAAAAATATGTTGGCAGAGATAATAATTTTTTCAAAGAAATAAGAGAAGTCAGTAGATTTTTCTAATTGTGATGCAAACGAGAAATTTGCTTTGGTCATTACAGAGAGAAAGATGAGGACCCGAAAACTAAGACTGATTACTAACACACAAATAATTTGAAATTTGATATGAACGTTCTTTTCGCCATTAAAAAAACTTTTGTAACAGGGTGCCAACAATTCTTCAAATTTATTAATTAATTTTTTTTATTTCAAAGGACATAGAGCAAATTTTTATTAAAATGCTGTATTTTTACATTCTCATCATTTAGATGGAATGTCTTAGATTCATATGATTTTGGACTAATCCAGTTTTCATCAATTCTCGACGTTTTGTGACCCCCCGAGTCAGAAAAAATAGTTTTTACGGACGTGTATGTCTGTCTGTCTGTCTGTTGTCTGACGCCGCGATAACTTTCGAAGGAATTTTCTGATTCGAATTTACTTTTGCACACTGGTTTGTGATCCGAAAATACAGGTCAAGTTCGTTAGCCAGCCTTCTACTGCCAATATTTATGGTTTTAGCCATGGAAAATCAAACTGAAAAACTTAATAATTCAACTTTCCCACGAAATTGCGCAAGATACAGTAAAAAGACATGAGACAAAAATTATTTTTTTTAAAGTTCTACAAAATTGCTAACAACTATTTTTCAATGGGAATAATAGTTTTCTTTAAACGTAGAAAATGCCATGAGATGATAAAATGGGCAACAGCAAAATTCCTCATCTCAAACAAACCTACAAAATTGCTTCTTACTATTTTTCAAAAGCACCCATAGTTTGGAGGGAAAATTTGAATTTTTACATTTTCATCATTTAGATGGAATGTCTTAGGGGGTTTTCAATTTTCCTTTTTAATTCTGGTGAAGGTTTTCACACACTTTCTAAATTAACTAGAAAATCTGTAACGAAGTGCAAAGTTAACAAATTTTGGTAATTTTCTAAAAATCTTAAATTCCTATTTTTGCATAGAGAGCAATTATGAATTAAATTTACCAATTGTGTAACCTGAATCAATAGGATTTGTTACCAAATTATATGTCATTATGAAATTGCATATTATTTATAATTTTTCTCCATTTCCCAGTGAAAACGAAAAAAGTGAAAGTAAGTCAGAATGTCCTACGGGAGGCGATCGCTGGATTCGCCAACCTGTAGAACCGCGCCTGGTTTACAGATGTTTTAATGTACTTTTTAATGAGAAGGTAAAAAACTGGTTATTTATATCTATCTATACAAGAGTTATCAGATAACGTTTGAAAATTTGAAGAACAAATAATGGCAAAAACAAATTAAGATAAGCATGTAGTCTAACGCGGATAGATATAAAAAGAAAACTTGCGACGGTCTATGAAACGCTCACCAACAATGTTAGAATGTAAAACATAACCTTATGGGTTAAATTAAGAAAGTTTATAATATTATGTATGAGGGCGCGTGCGCGTGTGTGTGTGGATGTCACACTTTTTTCTGAACACGATAACTTGAAGACTGTTGCAAATAAATTAATGAAATTTTGAGGGCTTAGTTTCACCACTAATATCTCAAAACTAACCGAGGTATTTCTAAAAATTTGCGTGCTGCGCGGACACATTCTCATCGCGCGCTCGGACATATATTCTTTGCACTCGGAATGCTTAAATGAAACTTTAGCTCAAAGCTTTGTAGGCTTTCAGGTAAACATTCTCATCGTGACATTCGTGCTGCGCGCTAGATTTTCGACAGACATTCTTAAATATATATTTATTTTCTGAGCTACCATACAATAAAAAGCTAAAATCCTTACTTCAGACTTTCTTTCCTATCTCGTGGTGTTCTTCTAAAAATCATAATTTTTTCCAAAGCATTTTTGATGGATAAAAGAAAAACTCCTACAAATCTTCTTTTAGATATTTACGCATCTCGCGTCTCTTGGTGCAGTATTGAAATTTTTTATTTCTGTCAATTTTGATAAATAAATGAAAAACTACGAGTTCTATTGAAAAATGGTTCAAAGAAATTTTGTAGGAATTTTTAAAAGCAGAAATTTCTTCAAAAACTTTTCACCGTATTTCGCGTCGTTTGGCTTAAAGATTCATTTTTTTATTTTTCCATTGTATATTTTCCATAAATAAAACCAAAATGAGAAGTTCTATAAAAAAATGTTTTAATCAAATTTTGTAGGACTTTTAAAAGCTTCAATTCCTTCTTGTAACTTTTTTCCTTATCTCACGTTGTTAGTCTCCAAATTCGAATGTTCTTTTTTTTTCATATAGTATATTCGACAAATAAAACCTAAATGACAAGTCCTATCAAAAACTAGTTATGAGAAATTTTATAGGACTTGTCAAAAGTTTAAATTCCTTTTTAAGACTTTTTTCCCATATTTTGCGTCGTTCGGCTCAAAATTTGATTTTGTGATTTTCTTCATAGTGTTTTCGATAACTGAAACAAAAATATCAAATCATATCAAGAAAATGGTTAAGAAAAAAATTATAGGTCTTTTAAAAATCTAAAACTCTTCTATTAAACTTTTTTACGTATCTGTCATCGTTTGCATCAAAATTAGAATTTTCGACTTACTAATTTTCGATGCATAAAACCAAAAATCCAAGTCCTATTGAAAATCTCATTCTTCTCTTAAGCTTTTGTACGTATCTGTTGTTTGGCGTAAAATTGGATTATTTGATTTTTGCATAGCATTTTCGATGGTTAAAACCATAACCGTTGGTCAAGGAATGGTGGTTAACGAAATCGTTCATATGACGATTCTAATACTTTCTCAATCATAAATGATGAGAATGTAAAAATTTTGATTACATTTTTTTTCTTTATTTAACCAAAGATTCTTTGGTTTGAGAGGAGTCGCTTGACCTATAAAATATATTATTGAAGAGTCAGGAAATTATAACATAAATAAAAGTTAGTTTCTGTCTTTATTTCTATTATTGTTTTGCTTTATTCGAGCCAAAGATTTTTTAACTACGATAGACTGGTTTAGTTTTGTATCGAGTTTAGTGTAGGGTATATTTTTATGTACAGTTTTCATCTTTTATTGGATTTAAGGACAAAAAGAACAAAATGATAAGTTTTCATTATAGATTCAAATTGAAGCTTCCTTGATTTTGTTTTCGTCAGATATTTCAAACTTACTGACAATTAAACAACTTCTAAAGATTTATGGGTAATATGTTAATGAAAGTTTTTATAACAGAAATTTAAAAAAAAAGTAATTTTGTTGTGTATTATAATTTTATATTATGCATAACAGACAATAATTCCATATTAGTTTCCTATAAAATTTCCCTGATGAGGAAGCCTAAATTGCCTCGAAACATGCTGGATCCTGGTAGTATAAAAAAGACGGATAAACAATAAAGAAAGGAGAGAAAGGTGGTTTGGATGTATGTTTTCTTTTTCTCCCTCTTTTTTCAATTGTCATATAACGGCCTCTAATGAGCCGTTTACAATGTTATTTAGAAACATATTTCTCTCATTTTAACTTATGCAATTGTGTTACACATATTGACTTTCTTAAGTATTTATTTAAAAAAAACGGGGTTTTTAAACACACTTCTTTTTAAGCCTTCTTGTGCAATTTAGTTGCACATTTTGACTTTTTGAAGTTTATGTTTTTTTTAAATGTACTTTCAAATAAAAAACACAACTTTTTACATTCTCATTCATGAGGGTGTAATGTAATCGTCCAAATTTTCGATCTCTTATTTTTAACGGATCTTTACGTTTCGGCACTCACAGAGTCCGAAAATCATAATATTTTGTCGGTGTCCTTCTGTCTGTATGCCTGTATTTCTGTGTGTATGTATGTATGGTCACCTGAATGTTGTAGCCAGGCTAACTTTCGAAGGATTTGTCGAATCGAGTCAGCCTTTGATAAACTTTTTAAGGGTCCTAAAAGAAAGTTTAAGTTCTTTAACCAGATACTTCTAACTAAAATACAAAATTTTAGAGCATTATCAAAATTCGAAAAAAAAAATTTTCAAGTTTCAGAAATTTTTGTCCACGTTTCTTTTCGATGCGAGAGTCTTGAAAATTATCATAATGAAATTTTTTATTTCGATGAAAATTCAAAAAGTTATATACTTTTCAACAATTTAAAAATTTCCAAAAAATATAGAAAAAATTTTTTTCTGATAGATTAAAAAATGGCAATCAAAATGTTTACTAGATATGAAATATATTTCGAAACTATCCACATAAAAATGTTTGATTCGATCAAAATTCAAAAAGTAAGAGCATTTTCAAATTTGGAAACAAAATTTTTCGTTTCATTTTGTTTACATGGTTTTATTTTTCCAAAGCAATCGTCTGTATAACCTAGCTCTTGAGCACGAAACGCGAGTATCGCAATGATAATGTAATCATCAAGCCCTTAGGTGCTTTGAGAACCCTCTTCAAAGTCAAATTGAAAAAACATGTTTAATTTCACTTTATGATCGTAGTTTATGAGGGGTTTGAATCACAGTGCTTGATTTACGCGCTCAAACTGGGTGCATTTTCAGGGCAGCTGATAATAAAAATTAGTTTAAAGTAAGGAGAAAATATTAAAGTCATCGTGAAAAATAAAAATTGTACATTATTTTGTAAGATCTGAATAAACAGTACCAGATCGAGGTACATAAATAAATATAATATACATTAGATATAATAGTGTTGAACATAATGTAGAAAAGTTCACATGTTGGATAAAATCGAGTGCGAAGCACGAAATAAATGATAAGAATGTGTTCGTTAAAGCCAAAGGAGCTTTAATAAAAGAGAATTAACAATCATCAAATTACAGTTGTTAACGCTTTGACCTTTAATTTTAAAAATATGTGGAAAATACAAAGACCGAGCGCGTAGCGTGAGGTAAATACATTATCGAGCTCGAAGCGCGAGGTGAATATATTCTCGAGCGCGAAGCGCGATAACCAACAGTCGCTCGCCCTAGGCGCGCTCAAACTTGGAAGCGAAGCGAGCCGCGCGCGTAGCGCGGAATGAGAATGTGCCCGCCCAGCGGGCATATTTTTTCTGTGCAATTCTTTAGCTGTCGATCTGATTCACATATTGCAATTTTATTTGAAAACTGGTGAGTTTTACAATTCTCTTTCCAAGTCCGCCAGAAAAAGGTCAAAATTAAGAAAGTGACGACGATTTGTTTGAAAATATAAAAAGCCGATTTTCACAAAAAACCAACACTTTGATTTTTTGGTGAATTTAGTCTTCTATAAGGAAGCCATCCTACGAGTTTTATGTGGGCCTATCATTTTTGTGGCCACGAGAATTTTGTTTCGAGAAATTGAAGTTTTACATTTTGTTTACAACCAACAACAGATTTCACAAAATGCTAAGAAAAAACTACCTCATTTTAAAAAGTTGTACAAAAAATGCCTCTCGCTTTTTTTACATCTTGACTTGTTAACGAGAAAAATTAAAAAACTTTATTTTGAGAAAAATAAGCTGTCTCAGCCAGGAAAATGGTTTTTAGCCCGTTTAAAACTCAAAGGATATCTTCCTTATATTATAAAAGGCCAAATTGAATGAAAAATTGTCAAAGAATACAAGCTTCGGTTTTTTTGTTGTGAAAATCAAGTTTTAATTTTGCAATCAAACCGTCACCACTTTGTTAATTTTGATCTTTTTTCAAATTTTTCTATGGATTTCAAGTAATGGACGAAAATCGTTCACTTCTGCGCACATGTGATCTGGCCAAAAATACCCCTCCCCACATAACAGACCGCAACGAAACACAAATGCCCTCCCCTTTGTTAATGTTACGTAATATGTAGATATTTGTGCCGTGTTGATGCCTGGGATGAAGACCAGTATGTTTTCAAAAACAATTTACAAACGCAATAAACTGCATGCGCTCTGTTCAAAGTTGGTGAGGTCGTGTTTTTTGAAGTTTGCAATCAAGGTATGAATCTGCGAGAAAAAACTTCAATTAGGAATAAAAGATAATAAAAAGATCTCCAATTTGGTGACCCGTGTAGAAAATGATCAAGAAACTATTCTCGGACAGGATAGGCCGTCCTGGCCGCAAATGTGGCGCTGTCAAGACGGTCTATTGTATAAAGGATTTCATTTGTTCGCTAGCGGAGAAAGTGCGCCTGCGCATGAGTCAATATAGTTTAGAACCCAATGTGCGCAAGTCAAAGGTACGTGTACTGAAAGAACAATTTTTGATCCGCATAGCCTCACTTTTCATTGCTTTTTACTCTTTTGACGTATGAAAAATTTGTACCACCCACAAATTTGTATCTTTAAATTTTTTAACGCTGAAATCTAGAACGGATTTTTGTTATAGAATCAATAATTATCGATTTTATATTTACATTCACCAGAGTTCGGCTTTTTTCAATTGTGATTAATATTTAGATTATGTGAACAAATATTTAGTGTCATCTACAGTAACTGTTTATGTCATACGCCTTATCTTCTTTGCCAGCCGGCTCTTTTTCTCCAGCAGTTATTATACGAAAGATATTATTATAATTTCATACGCACAATACTTTCGATTTTTAAAATAATCATGCCAATCTAATACATGCCCCAATAAGATGATTGTAAAAATATGAATTACCTTTTTATAGTTACTGTCGATGACTCTAAATATTGCTTTATAAAATAAATATAATCATAATTGAAATATGTAACCCCAAATAATAACAAATGAGAGACACTACCAAACGCATAGCGATCATCAGTGATGAGGGTTTTGGCGTTTTGCCTGTGTTGAAGCGAATGTGGCGCTACTGTAGGGATTGAGAAGGTACTTTTTTATTCAAAAACTTTGGTACGTGAAACGCATGGAGGCCTGATTCTGACGGTAGATTTAATTATAGATTACATTAATGATATACTGAAATGAAAAACCTATCATGGAAAAAGTCTGTCAACACCCGGTAGAGAAGTTCAGTGTGTTATAAGTACTCCTTTTATTAAGAGGTTCATATAAATAAATTTGGCCGCCGCAGCGATGTTGAAAAATCGGGGACAGTTATCATTTCTAAATTAATTAAAAAATAGAAAATTTCTCTCTGAAAATTAGGAGAAGAGATAATTTTTTATAACAATTATTGCAACTGTAATTTTCAACGTAGAGAGCTCACATTTGTAGAGAATGTAGATAAAGACTTGAACTAGGTACAATAAAATTTTCAAAAATATCAAATATGAATTGAATGTTTGTAATTGCGGTTAATTTACGGACAAAATTCTACTCACTACCTGACGGCGGAGTAGGGTAAGCAGTTTCCGTATGTGAGGTGTTCGCGCTGAAATTCAATTATCCTCTTCAAAATGCGGCAACTGCTAACTTTTTGCGCTGATTAACAATCCTACATCAAAAGTTCGAAAACAGTACATATAATGCTTTCAATTTAAGGGTATTTGCATTATTTTCATTATTTGTATAATTACTGAAGTGATTCTCCCATTGAATGTATACTGTATTTCATTGGTTTAAAGTTTCTTCAATCATGTTTGAAGAAATGTGTACAAAATGAAAAACTTATTATTCGTTACACGCAGGTCGTAACGTTTTATAAAAGGTTGAGAAATAAAGGACGGAACGTATGAACAAATTATTTAAAGTATTTCTTTATAAGCAAAGAGAATTTATTTAACACAATAGGTATAAAGATATGAAGATAAGAAAACATTTGTATATATCTAATCTACGCCTGTTTCTCGCAATTTTAATTTCGTTTTTGCTTTTGTCGGTTTGCGAATTTATTTAATACATAGAATATAAAGAAACAAATATCATACCCTTGACCAGGTCTAATAAAAATGTTCAATACAGCTAATTGATTCATTTCGTGATATTTTTTCTATAAGAATACTCAATTGAATATGTAAGCTTTATTTAGCAACGATAATCTTTCTTTATTTTTGCAAACTGATGCAGTTAAATGCAGTTGAATTTTTTCCTATCTACTGTAGGGTGGCTTCCCCTATATAGTTTAAACAGAAAAATACTAAAAAAAATCAAATATATTTGAAAAAAGTAATATTCCCGACTCGTAGATTTTCATATCTTTCAAAGGCTATGTGACTTCGTGAGTCTCAAACGTTATTAAGAATTCAAACGTCACGTGGAATTTTTAGTTAATAAGAAAAATAGAGAAATTTTATAATTTGACATCCAAGTTTTGTAAACGTATACAAATTTTAAAACTAATTCTGCTATACCATGCTATATAATAGCTATATGTGTAATATCTTTTGATTCGTTTTTAACCTTTGATAAAAGTAGCCTATTTCTGTCATTTGACCTATCTCTTCCATTTGAATAGGATAGAAAAATATTCGAGTAGTGCTTTGGATATTGCAAATGTTTGGTATTAAAATTGCCCACTTTTATTATTTTTCAACAACAGCGCTAAAATGTGCATCAGCTGAAAAGCAGACAATCTCTGAACAACAAACAGCTGTTCTGCCAAAGTATTGAGGTCCATCAAGCTAGCACATCCACAATCGAAATTCCCAAATATGTTTGTATGAGAATTTTGGGATTTTTTGGGGCTTTTTTCGGGCTGTATTGCCGATTTTTGGGCTCTACTACTTTTTTTGAAAATTGAAATTTGGAATTTCGAAAAATAAAAAATCAAACACCACATAATTTTGGGCTTTTTTGGGCTCTTAAACGCGCTAACAATTAATTTCCAAAAACCACACCTACTGAAAATAAAACTACCCTCTATGTACAAACTCAAACTCGGAAAAAACGAAGTACACCAGAATTCTGGGCTTATTTTGGGCTCTCAAATGCACAACAAAAAATTCAAAAAACCACCCCTAAGGTAAAAAAAACCCCCTTGCAAAAAATAAAATCTGCAAAAACAAAGTGCATGCGAATATTGGGCTTATTGTAAGCTATCGAATGCACCAAACAAATTTTTCCAGAACCACCCCTATTTACGAAAAACCAACCCCTAAGTAAAAACTCAAACCTGGAAAATGCAAACTAGAAAGTAGTGTCGGACTCTATTTACAATGTAAAATTCTGAAAAAGATTATTTTTGAGAAAGTCATATCTGCGTGGTGTAGAGGGATTGCTTTA
>CAKNWT010295212.1:435-23291 GCA_932066315.1 Andricus coriarius | reverse complement strand
GCCCAAAATTTGAGAGGACGTACGTAAACTTACGACCACACAACATTTTCGTTGAAATATAGGCTTTCGAATGCAAAGTGGCATATGTCATGATTTCAAGATGGCCGACCAATATGGCGGCCATAACGATAGAAAGTGCCTCAGGCATGTGCGTGCAAATTTAGAATAGCGATAAAAAATTCTGAAAAAATGCATGCAGTAGCTTTTCCGACTACTGGTTCGAATTCCAAGATGAAACTTTGAAAATTCAAGATGGCCGACCAGTATGGCGGCCATAACGATAGAAAGTGTAAAAATTCAGAATAGGTATCCAAAATTCTGAAAATATAAATGCAGCAGCTTTTCTGGCTACTGGTTCGAATGCCATGATAAAACTTTCAAAGATCAACGGATCCATTCAAAATTTGGTATACGGGGGTTTCTCGGGACAGTGATCAGGAATCTGAAGGTTAATTTTTGAAATTCAAGATGGCGGATCCAATTTAATGGTTGAAATTTTCAAAAATCAATGGAGCCATACAAAATTTGGTATACCAGGTTTTTTTATCTTCAATTTTGCAAATTTGACTCCGTTCATTATTCAAAAGTTCGTCCGCCATATTGGACCCACCATCTTGAATTTCAAAAGTTTGATCTTGGAATTCGAACCAGTAGCCAGAAAAGCTACTGCATGAATTTTTTAATGCTAATCTGAATTTTTACACTTTCTATCGTTGTGGCCGCCATATTGGTCGGCCATCTGGAATTTTGAAAGTTTGATCTTGAAATTCAAACCAGTAGCCATAAAAGCTACTGCATGAGTTTTTTCAGCATTTTTTATCGCTATTCTGAATTTGTACACACATGCCTAAGGCACTTTCTATCGTTATGGCCGCCATATTGGTCGGCCATCTTGAAATCATGGCATATGCCACTTTGCATAAAATTAATACTGACAATGGATGATTATAATGTTTGATTATTTAGCATTGACATGATATTAATAAAATTTCGGTCACTTCGAACCACCGCCTCGAAGTAAAATCAGCCCAAGTTGGGCTCTGCGACGACAACGGAAGCTCCGGGTCCAGCATACCCTAGCCCGGAAGACCTTGATTACAGTCGCCGCTAGTCAAAACCGGGCTATGCTCTTGACGCTCGACACTGACTTAGTCATCCTCTGGAATCCACAACTCATTCCAGACGGGTACAAGCCGTCAACCAGGAAGCCCCTTGGAAGAGGTAAAAATCTACAAGGAGCACCCGGAGGTCGTAGCCTTCCGAGAAACGACTGCACACTTCCGTCGTATGGTGGTCGTGGTCGCCAAAAATCTGAAAAAATCGGACACGAACGGAGGTGGCCCTAGCGACCATTTCTACGAACCAGCCGGCAAGAAACTCCGTTTCAACTACCCGGGACACTTTGAAGGACGGAACGTCTCCCGAGTTCCGGAGGAGAGAAATTTCATCCTCCGGAAGTTCTTCCAGAGCCCGGTTTATAAGTGTCCTCCATGGTTAATGGAAGGTTGTAACCCCTGGAAATTATTCCTGTCGGCTAAGGGACGCAGGACTTACCTCCAACCATCTACTAGCCGAAAGCCCATCCCGGAGGGCATGAGAGCTCACGACGTATGGCTCATGGCAAATCAAGGATTCGTATATGCAGAACCTTTCAAAAAATCCAAAAACTGACATAGGAAGAGTCAGTAAAGCAGCCGAGTCCTTCCGAAACACCAACGGCCCTTCTCAGGGCCACCAAATACTCTACGAGAGAATACTTCTTAGACTTCTACCATTGGGAACGTATCAAGCCAATAATTTTTTTTACAATACCCGAACTAAAACTGTCGTCTGGTTTAAACCTCAGGGCTCGCTTTAGGCTCTTTTGAGACTTCTCCATTTTAAGTCGCACCTAAAGAGAAAACTTCAAATAACTACACAAAGTACTAAAAATCATTTTGTTTCAAAATAAAAAAATATGTATTTATTTGTTTCCACGAGAGAACGATTTGGCGACTGCGCGGGTCTAAAATTCCAAAATGTATATTTCTGGTCCACCCTAGTATACAGTAAGGCCACATTCATAGTATTAATATTCATTAGTGCGAAAGAAATGCTCTTGTGCGCCATTCACTAGTGTCTCACTCGCACTCATGCTTCCCTATGACTACTATGAAGTTGACCTTACGGTATCGAAAGTACATTGTATCACACTTGCATCATGTAGCGTATGCCTAATTACGACTTTGAAAATTACCCGACCCACTGATCACCCCTACCGTTTTTAGCAATGAACAACAATAAAAAATTAGAAATTAGAAATATTTTTTTAAAGCATTTTGTTAGAATTCAATAATTTAACTGGGTGGTACTAATTGCAGTCGTAAGGCACAAACCTTTTTTGTAGAAAAGCTTACTTGTACTTCCAGCTATTTGTATCCGGATGGACGAAATCTAAATCCCGACTTAACATGGGCAGTTCAACCTACACCTGAAGAACATATTAAGGTGACAGCAGAGCAATACGAATTATACTGCGAAATGGGAAGTACGTTCCAGTTATGTAAAATTTGTGCCGAGCATGACAAGGACGTGAGAATAGAACCATGTGGCCATTTATTGTGCACACCGTGTCTCACAGCTTGGCAGGTAGCAGTACTTACTTCATTTATATTGTAATATTCACAGATAATTACTTTTTTAAATGTTTGCGTATACTGTATTATTCTCGTCGAGGTACAGAAAAGATGAAACCCTCTACCCCTATGAAAATTTTTTTGAATGTTTTAGCAATTGTTCTGTCACGGATAATAAGGTTTTCTTAGGTTCCCATCACTCTAAGTTTGCTCACATAAGATGTGTATGGCCTCTGCTTAATCAAAATCTGAAACCAATTAATAAAGTCGGGCTAATGGATCGGTCGCATTGAAAAATTATCAAAATTAGTTTTTTTTTGTTTTGTTTGGTAGATAAATATGACCTCTTTCGAGTAATTACTTTCTTATGGGTCCCCTTCAGGCTAAAATTTGAACTTTCACCGTCTAAAGACGTGTGAAAACACGGGATCTTATGAAATCGCGCGAAGTGATATGTTTTTAATTTATTGAACTTTCAGTCCATTTTTTCAAAAACAATGTTACAAAAGAAGTACATCTTTAAAAAAAGTATTTTTTTCTCAGCTATGAACACTTAGATATATTTTTAATTAACTTTAGTTACAACTTGAGCGTACAAAATAAGCAAATAATTTCTTCATCGTACAATTTTATTGTTATAAACATTTTTTATAAACAAATAGAAAACTATCATACATTCGAGAGTTCATATAGCTCTATATATACAATATACAGGGTGTCCCAGACTCAAGTATCCAGACATATATATATCATTAAGCTATTTCCCTTTCGGCGAGCCTCTAGGGGTAAGCGTGACACTACCCGATTCGGGTAGTGTTTTTTAGGTGGATTTGTGGTAAATGGGCTCACCACACCCACGACCGCCAACAGCAACGCAGTAGTATCAGACGGTCACCCATCCAAGTACTAACCGCGCCCAACACTGCTTAACTTCAGTAATCTAACGGGAACTGGTGCTTCCAGTGTGGTATGGCCGTTGGCATATATATGTTGTACTCTATATATATATATATATAACTGTATAAAAATAAAAAAAATAACACGAAAATTCCTTTTCCAAAAATTAGTTGAAGTTTTCGTTTTTGAGTTATAAAATGTTTAAGCTGGACCAATCAGAAGGAAAAGGAATTTTCGTGTTATTTTATTTTTATTTTTATACAGCTATATAAGTCCGGACACTTGAGTCTGGGACACCCTGTATTATAAAAACTTGAATAAAATTGAAGTAAAATATCATCTTCAAAAACTTTTAAGGTTTTTTTATAGATACAAAACAACTTTTTCCACCCTCTTACTCAGGGGTGATGAGGCTTAAATTTATGTTTTATGTGCTGTGTGTTTTTTTAAAGAGATCTATTCTAAACGTTCTTCAAGTTTTTCATCAATTAAAAACCTCAAATAATGTACTTTCAAATAATTGAGTTCTATTGTAAAAATGACATGCGTTTCGGCCAAATTCATGCGTAACCATAACGCTAACTCCATGGCGTAGTCTCTAAACCCTATTGTTCAATTCAATTAGCCATTGTTACCTAATTTAAGTCGCGATAAAATCAGCTAATCAGCTGTCGACACTCGAGAGCAAGATTCGATAAGTCGATAATGTAAAAAAGATTCGATGAGTCGATAATTCAAGTAGGCGCAAATTTCTAAAGATGCAACATTTCTCGCTTGATTATTGTAATGAATAAATGCAATAGTTAGGAAATTAGGAATACAAATAAGTGTTTTTAACTCGAATTACTTATAAATGAGGTGAAATTCGTTGTTAGTTTCTCTATACACAGGTGAGAGATATGGGAAAACGGACATTTTCAGCATTTTTTTAATTCAGAATAACCCAAGAGAGTATGAACATATGAACATATGAAACATTGCTAAAGGCCCCGCATGACAGGAATGACAACTAGGTAAAGCCCATTCCGTTCTTCCTCCACTCTACTCTGAAAATTTGTTTTAAAAAATATTTTGAAACCTTGAAAGTATAGCTCGTAAGGGGCACTTGCATCTGCGATTTTTTCAGAATGTTCTATTTTGAATCCTATAACGGAAAATGTGTTTTGTTTCTCCTGTAAAATTTAATTTTTGGGCTTTATCTAGTTGTCATTTTTAGTGCCTCAATTTATTGCCTGTCAAATTTGAAACTTTTTTAGACAAATTACATATACGTACCGCCAGACCACTTTTTTAGGACTACATCACTGCTTATAGTTTAGAGAGGTTATAACATAATACATTAGAAATTAGACGAGCCGTTGCCTCCAGCACGTACCGTAACCCCCCCCCCCTCCCACTAAAACGTGCTTGCGCGCTTAGCGAAAGAGCCCGGGAATCTACGATTGGTTCGAACTCCTCATGTTCAAGTTAAAGTACACTGTACAGCCGGCCTGCCCAGACTGGGCAAAACTGCTCATTTACCACATGTTCGAGTTCCACCACTACCGACCACTTCTCGGGTCCAAACGCTTGGGCGGTAGTCGCTCTCGTGAAGTTAAATGAGTAGAGGTCGGTGGTGGTGTTAAGTTCCCATCTGGCAAATAAGCAAGTTTCCCCAGTCTGGGCAGGCCTTCTGTACAGCATGACAGGCATAACACTGCGTGCAAAAGTATAAGCAAAATTGTTTAACGCTTGAACTATCACATTTAAAAAATTATGGTCTTCAAAACTCAACTTCTCTAATTTTTACAGATAAATAAAGACTTCATACGTTATTAGAAGAATGTTTTATAAAGCACAATTGTATGTGTTTTTCAATCATCTCATCATTTTGTCGATTAGAGTTGAAAAAATATTGATAAAACGTTAATATTGCCATAATAAGTTTCCTGGAAGCATTTCCTTGTATAAATTTATTTTACTTCGAACAAGGAATTATTATATCAAACAATAATTACCTCTGCTAATATCTTGCACATAAAAATGATTACAACAACAGTATATATATATAGTTAAAAGTCTGTCATGAGGACAACCGCGAGATTTTACCGGGAGCGGGGTGCCATTCTACAAAATTGCACCCGCTACCAGTGAAATCGCGCTAACGTTTCAGCTGCAACCACGTCTCACGACCGTGCGATAGGTGGACAGTCTGCGATGGACTCAATACGACGATGCGGCAAAAGTTTTGTTTTGCTTTGTACAGAAATGCTCCCTTGCCCACTTCTTCGTGCTACCTGACCATTTTAAGAAGAAGGTCTCATCCATTTGCGGCCATGTGATTTACCCAGAATAATCCTATTGTGAATTCATTCGAGAAACAGTATTTCGCGACTATCTGGACGGCGGAGATGTCAAGTCGCAAAACAGAAGACTTAAGGTGCATGTTTTTGTTCATGTGCGTAACCTTTCGTGACCCGATATCGAAGGATCTGAGCTCGTCCTTCGTCCATGGAACCACTTCAAATAAACAGAGTACCACCGGGACTGCAAGCATGTTCGTGTTGCAGATACTTTGTTCCTCGCCGACAGTTCGGAGGAACAAATCTGTCGGATAAGACTTTTGTATCTGCATCGCAGGACATTCTTCACAAATGTTATGTCCTGAATGCGGCTTTGTGGCCCGCCCAGGTATGTATTGGTCTCTCCAGCGCCAAGGTCTTGAATAGCACTTCTGTTGACGAGCTCAGGTTCTTCAGGGATGCCTTCATTTTAGCATAGATCGTGAGATCATCCATGTAAAATATGTGAGTGGCCTTATGCTTTCGATATCCGGGTTTGCCGCAGAAGTACAAGCATCAATCTCTCTATGCACCTCACGGTATGTGGATGAATCATTAAGCTTTCCAACAGACAGATGAAGAATGCTGCGTCTTTACAGACACACCTATCGATGAGCAGGTTCTCCCAACATCGTGCAACGCCTTTCTTTGAGCCACGTTGTTCATACAACTCTCGCCGCACAGGTCCAATTGTCCGAACAATCCTCTCATTAAGGATAGCTGCGAAGATCTTGTACAACGTGTTCAGACAATCTTTTTTAGGGTCAGACATGTTGCCCATCTTCAAGAGAAGCACTGTGCCTCCCTCCGACCAACTACTTCGGAATAGGCTCCTGCGACTTCAAATATGAGGTGCAAAATCTGGCCAGTTGCTGGTGGGTTGAAGGAAAGTTCTTACATCAGAATGTCTTGATACCATCTGGTCCCGGAGCGGAATATTTCTTCATGCCTTTTAATACTTTTTTCAGCTCCTCGGTAGTGATATGTTGGCATTCCTTTTCAGGCGTTGTGAGGGAACTGCACAGCTTAAGTATCTCTGACCCACCTCTCACTCTGCTTTGGACTTCTCCTAGCGTCAGATAGTATCCGTATTTTGTCATCAATATGCTGCCTGATAGTCAGCAGCTTTCACTTGTTGAGTGTGTGATGGCAGATTCGCAGTGCGCGTGCAAACTTTTGGACCCTGACAGTAAAATTTCTGCCAGATGTTATGTAGTCAATCACACACTGAAAGTGAGACGCGTACTGTCTTGCCCACCCTATCTTTGTGCGGAGTTGATGCATTCGTCTTTTGGTCTTATAATTAGCAGTTGGTTTTTTTTTTACGTTTTGCATCCGCCAAAGCTGGATAGTATGTGTTCTAGGTACTCAGCGTCTGCATGAAACGCTCGGCACCTATCGATGGGAACTTCTTGACATAAAATGCGTTCACGATATACTAAGGTGGAAATGACACCGTCCTGGCATGCGAAAATGAAACCTTTTGTGCCTGAATTAAGTCTGGATGATTGGCGGAAAGCAAACAATACCTCCTTCGACAAGGAATAATTTACCCATTAGGTGAATCTCGCTGCAGAGGTATCCATAAGAATTCTGTAGTACGAGAGATGGTGGCAGAAGTGTAAAGCAAAAGAGGAGAGGGTTCGCGGTATCACACTGAAAGATGCCCCTCTGGAAGATGACGTTGTTCGTACATTATCCAGGACATACAGAGCCTTCGGAATGGACAGGGTTAAAGTTTCATGGTCATAACTCGTGACCTATAAGAGCTAAAAAATTTGTTTTATTTTATTTCACGTAAAATGTAACCCCTTATGATCTATCACGTTGCCGTTTTTTCCGTATGATATGAACGAAACGAGCTATTCAAAACGACAAAAAAAAATTTGTTAGACGCATGAAGGCTGAAAGATTCTGTTTCTAGATTTACGCATAATTTTGGGAGGTTCTAACTTATAACCTATTGGGGCCAGGTCATTGTTGTTGTTTTTAGAATTACTCCAAACTGCGTATACTTTAATTAAAATCTGGAACATTTTGTCTTAAAATTAACAGAATCCAATGTACAGATACAAACTTCACAATTGGCGTTTTAGCCTGTTTTTTGAAAAAATCGGGGTTCTTTGATAAGTCATAACTGGGCGCCTATTAAAGATAGAAGGTATTTCCTTTTTTAACTATCTGAAAGTTTTCTCTGGTTTAAATTTGCTGTTAAATATTTTGCTTTAAAGTGCAATGGGGCGGGTCGTTCTACGCGCGTTGTATTCATCTCTAGAAAATTTGAAATTGTCATCAGGACCCATCAATAAACCGTTTTGCAAAACAAAGCGTTGTACGTACTTAATACGGTGAAAAAGTAGCAGATTCCTGGACTAAAGATTCATCAATCTCTCTATGCATCTCATTATCTGTGGATGTACTTTTAAGCTTTCTAACAGACAGATGGTAATTCTGTTGGAGGTTGAATTGAAAACTTTCCGGTAATTAATCCAGACCATCGATAGATTGCGATTATAGAATGCACTGTCTTTGCAGACGTTCTTGCCGATTAGCAGGTTCTCCCGACAGCCTGCTTCTCCTTTTTTCAAGCCGCGTTGTTTGTAAATCTCTCCACGCACAGGTCCAATTGTCCGAACAATCCTGTCGTTCAGGATAGCTGTAAAGATCTTATACAGCGTGTTCAGGCAAGTTGTTCACCTGTATTTCCTTGGGTCGGGCAAGTCGCCTTTCTTTGGTAGGAGTACAGTGCATCCTAAGACAAGCCACTGCGGAATAGGCGTCTCCGACTTTAAATATGAGGTGATAGCCCGTGCCAGGAGCTCTTGATACCATCTAGTCCAACTGCGGGGAAGTTCTTTGTGCCCCTTATTGCTTTCTTCACCTCTTCGGCAGTGATTGGTGGACATTTCTCCTCAGTTGTTATAAGGTCGCATAGCTCCTTGAAGCGTATAATATCCTTATTGTCTTTCTTCAAGATGTGTCGAACTTTTTAAATCTCTACAGAAAGTTTTGACGTCCTTGAGCTTGAGCGGATTTTTTATAGAAACAGGCCTATCGCTAAAGAGGCGGGATGGGTCAGCAGGAAATTGTTGATTCCCCCTGGCCCACCCCTCCCTCTTCTGTATTCTCCTTCTTGTGTCAGATAACACCCGTATTTTATCAACAATCTGCTGCCTGATTGTCAGCAGCTTTGACTTGTTATTTTGTGATGATAAATCTTCAATCTTGAACAAGGGACGCATTCTGTCTTGGCCAGCCAATCTTCTTTTTCAGTGGATGCAAGCATATTTTGGTCTTTTGATCCATCGTCGCGTTTACTCTTTGACTTAAATCAGCTAAAACTCTTGCTGCACCATAAACTGAACAATTCATGGTCCAGAGATCGGACTCCTCCGAAAGATCCTCACGAAGGACGGCATTCATTTCAACCAGGTCCATGTGATGAAACATCCGATTATGCAGAGCGTGGCATGCACACCCCGAGCACCTAGGACAGATACTATCTGGTTGTCCAACTCATGCGGGACCGACCTACATCCAAAGGCACAATGCGGCACATGTACGAAAGCCACCCGCTCCCGCCGAAACCGCGGTAAAACGAAAGCGAAATAGGTTTTACGACCGAGAGATAGGTGCACCCGGATAATTCTAAGGTTTCGCATTCCTCAAGACTTCACACTGCCAAGAGCACCGATCACCAGGACTGCCATTTTAACAGGATATTCTGGGGAGCGCGACCGCTAGTCTCACAACTTCCTCTTGTCGATCCTCGACAAGAGGATGTACGGCACCTATCACGAAAATGTGAAGGAACAGTTCATGTTGATAGAGCTGACGTTTTCTTTTCTGATATCACCCGGACTAAAGTCATTTCCATTTTGAATTAGTTGTTATGGTAGTGTAATTTAAATTTTGATTTTGTCTGCTTTTTCCATTTTTTTTCGATCTATTAATTTAAAAAAAGCTAACTTCGAGGCTCACTACAATATTTATGAATGTTGTCTGAACATTGCGGTTCTGACAATTTTACACGATAAAAAAAAGTTGGTATTTTTAACATGGCTTCGTGATGAAAAATAATTTACCACTGTAATACACAGTAAATTTAGGATATTCTGCGTGAATAAACGTGGCTTTTGCGTAAAGAAACGAACGTCGTGTAAAGGAACCATACTGTCATGTATACGTGGACACCATTCGTGATATCAAGGATCCAGGTTCAATAATTGCATGAACTATACATGCTAATGTTGAATTGACACATAATTGATGTAATTTGAGGATCTGATATTCCTTCATGTTCTATTTTACCAATATTGATCATTTTGTTCTTCGTCTATGCTATGTGTAACTCCCGTGGCTTCTCAGCTTTGGGGGTTTTCGCATCTTGTCGTGTCTCTAGCAGTGGAAATAACATGCATCATGTAACTTTACGAACTGATTCAAGTTACTTTTACATTTCGTCTGTTTGAATCCCACAAAAAACCTGTAAATACGTTGCTATTTGTAGATTCACAGTCTCATCTAAATTTAATGATCAACGTAAATTTACGACGTATTATAGGGGTTTAAAAGTTTCCCACGTAAAATCACCACGCTAAACTTCAAACACGCGACTGATCATCCATGGGGACGCATGGGGTCGCATCGGAGTCGGGATGCATGGAAGACGCCAAAAAGATGCCAGTTTTTTGTAAAAAAAAAATGCCGAATGTAATTCTCTACGATAATATAGGTTTTAAAATTCAAAATTTCCAATTTAGATTTTTAGTCATCAGGTGCCAACTCCGCCGCGCTAGAATGAATCTACGCCTTGTTTTTTTCATGAGGACACTCAATTAAACACCGGTATATAATTATATAATAATTATATATCGGCCTGTCATTTTCTGCGGATCATTTTTTTCCTGTTATCGTAAAGAAGTGACAAAAAAAATGACAGGCATGTAATTTTTTCTTATCATACTTTTACGTAAGGGCGATAGGTCAAATTACAGTCCAATGTGATTTTCAGCATTAAGTTATTTTTAAATTGTACAAATACCTCCTTCTATAAATGTAACTACCTTGAATTGTGTACAATGCCTGCACACATTAATGAAAAATGATGAGCTGAAAAGGTCCTTTAATTTACTAACCTTTCTCGTGCTTCTTTAATAGGGGAGGCAACATAGACGAAACGCCCAGAACCACTCGGATTTGAATATATATATTTTTTAAAATGTTCGAAATTTCAAATACTACAATAAGTAGCACGTAAAAATTTGAGGATCAAATCCGAAATTGGAAAAAATCTACAAAAAAAAACTGAAATGTAGAAAACAAAATTAAACGTGCTAGATTGCTTTTTTGGCTTATAAACGAAAAATAATTACTTTTGAGAGGAATTTGAGATATTTAATTAGGATTTTATTGACTAAAATTAACATAAAAGCGAAATACAGCATTTTAAAGGAAAAAAGTATATTAAAAAAATGAATAAATAGGATACAAATTATTTTAGAAGATAATTATTCGATAGCTTATTTATACTTAATGTTTGCTTAGTTTTTTAGTTTTTGATAAAATGTCTCTTCCAGTTCATTGACTTCCAAAATTGTTGTCGTTGAACAACTATAGCACCTGTTATTGTACTGCAAGTATTTGTAAATAGCGCTCGAACTAACGGATCTCGCCATTACTCTCAGTATTCCTTGAGTGTTCCATACTTTATGAAAATCTGCAAAACATTTATATATAAGAATGACAGTTTCGTCGCATGGAGCACTTGATGCAGTTTCTGGTTTGAACTAGCGCATAGCATCAGGTCATCTATGTACAGAAGATGGGTCAGTTGTTTAACATCAATTTGTGTTTTTTTTTTAAACTTGAGACATCGAAATATCACAAAAAATACGCATCCTATGAAAAAATATCCTTAATAAAAACTTTTTATTTTCGAGGGGAAAAGCAACTTTTAAAAAATTTACCCCACTCCAGGAGGCAGGAGTGGGGGTAACTTCGTACTTTCAAATGGGAACCCCAATTTTTATCACAGATTCAGATTCTCCTTCATGAAATACGTAAGTTGTGTTCGAAAATTCCTTTTCGATTCGCGATAGATGGCGCTGCGATTGCGAAAAATGTAATTGTTGATTATTTCAAGAACTTCGGTGAGTCCCCTTGCCTCTCACCATCGGGGTGCTTGATTTCGGTGAGTCACCTCGCCTCTCACCACGGGTGTGCTTGATTTCGATGAGTCGCCTCGCCTCTCACCATGGTGGTGCTTGATTTCGGTGAGTCCACTTGCCTCTCACCATGGGGCGCTTGATTTCGGTGAGTCCCCTCGCCTCTCACCATGGGGGTGCTTGATTTCGGTGAGTCCACTTGCCTCTCACCATGGGGTGTTTGATTTCGGTGAGTCCCCTCGCCTCTCACCATCGGGGTACTGGTTCGATGAACCCTCGATCAAGGACAAAGACATCATTCGTCCTCAAAAACTTGCATTAAAGTAATTTTGATCTTTAATGATGGTTTTCATGATACACAATGAGATGGCAAGTGAACGTAAAAGGCGAACAAGAACAAATGAAAATCGTAGAGCGGAGTAACGCATAAACGACTATGGCTAACTGAAAGCAAATGTATATCGCCAAGTTAGGTGCCACATTGTCTGAAGAGAATTAAGATCAAGAAACATATGAAGCTCAAAGCGCGGATGGGCGCACGTATTCATTTGATTTGGGTGTGTTGGTTGCGTTCATTTCAGTTGATGGTAATTAGTTGCTTTCGTTTGGGTTATTGCTGTTGTTCACGTTCGTTTCAGTTGGTTTGGGTGTCGTTGTATTCCCTCATAACTTGACTTTATTACTTTTACAATGGAAACTCTATCTCACAAACAAAAGATTGAAATGATTCTCATTTATGGAGAAAGTGGCAGGAATATCAATGATGCGCTTGCGCTTTATGCTCAACGCTTTCCAGAAAATGTTCCTTCATGCGCTTCCTTTTACCGGGTTGTCCAAAACTTCATTACTGACGGAAGTGTACAAACGAAAAAAAGGAAGCGTCGATTAACAGTTACTGGAGTTGATATTGAAATCGCGATTTTAGTTTCAGTCAATCAAGACCCTCGTGTTAGTACTCGACAACTAAGCCGCGATTCCGGAATGTCTCTATCCAGTGTTTGGAAGGTATTAAAACGTAATAAATATTATCCTTATCATATTTCACTGCATCAAGAACTTCATGGCAATGATTTTCAGATCCGAGTAACATTTTGTCAATGGGCGGTTCAGCAGATACAAGGAAACCCAAATTTCTTTTTTCGAGTACTGTTTACAGACGAGTCGTCTTTCACAACCCATGGTATCGTTAACCCTTTGCGACGCGAATTTTTTTTTTTATTGTCAATACTGTTATTTTTAGCTTTATATAGGTTTTCGGGGTCGCTGATTCTGATTCTGACGTCGAAATTGTAAAATTCAAAATGGCGGATCCAATATGGCAACTTTATTTGGCTAAATGTTATGTTTTTTTTATATTGGCCTAAAACGCCTAAAGGGGGTTTATGGGGTCGCTGAGCACGATTCTGACGTTAGAATTCTTAAATTCAAAATGGCGGCTCCAATATGGAGACTGTTCTTGGCTGAATTTCAGTTTTTTTTTATATTGGCCTTAAACGTCTTACAAGGGGGTTTTTGGGGTCACTGAACACGATGATGAAGTAAGAAGATCAAAATTCAAAATTATAATTCCAATTTGTGTTCCTCACGGTTCTGACGTCAGTACTGCAAAATTAAAAATGGCTGCCATTGTGTAGCCGCCATTTTGAATTTTCAAATTCTGTCATCAGAATCGTAATCAGCGACCTCAAAAACCACATAATCTATTTTTATGCTCATTGAGAAGTTATCCCTGTCTCTCAGAATCTTTTATAGACCAACATAATAATAAACTCCATTTTTGCATATTTTGAAAATTTTGTTCGAAAAAACTGACCTACGAAAAATTCTGCAAAAAATATATTGTTTAGTTCAATGTTTGAGATACTTGCAAAAAAATGTTTAGATCTCTAGGACTTTAAGTTCAGATACAGCCGAATTTATTGTAAAAAAAACGAGATTTTCGAGTTTTAATTGTTTATAGCTAATGAGTAATGAACAAATTCACATAATTTGTTGTGCTAGTTGTACTCTTTACATCTCTAAGAGTTGATTAAAAGAAAAAATTCGTATTTATATGTCAGCGCTTACTAGAAATATAATAAAAACTTAGGAGAAGTAGGTGGGACGTATACGTCCCACTGCGTCGCAAAGGGTTAATCGGACACAACATGCACTATTGGAGTGTACTAAATCCACACTGGTCGCGTGAAGTTGAGCCTCAGCGACCACTTGGTCCGTGAATGTTTGGTGTGGAATAATTGGAGATCAACTTATGGGTCCGTATTTTATTGATGGAAATTTGAACAGTGAAAAATATCGTAGCTTTTTAGAAAATGAACTTCCAATATTGCTTGAAGACCTAAACTTGGAAGTGCGACACAACATGTGCTTTCAAAATGACGCTTGTCCAGCACATTATTCGGCAATCGCGAGGGAAGTACTCAATCGCGAATTCAATGGACGATGGATCGGTAGAGGAGGTCCGATAAATTGGCCTGCCAGATCGCCAGATCTTACGGCGCCGGATTTCTATTTGTGGGGTTATTTCAAGAGTCGCGTGTATGATGAAGTGCCCACAACTCGTGATAACATGATCGAGCGAATCAGGTCTGCTCGTGCAGAAATAACACCAGACACACTTCGCAGTTCTGTGAAATCTTTCGAAGCTCGAATTAACAAGTGGATCGAAGTGCTAGGACAACATTTTGAGCACTTATTGTAAAATGTTAATAGAAAAACAGCACCCCGATGGTGAGAGGCGAGGAGACTCACCGAAATAAAGCACCCCGATTATGAGAGGCGAGGGGACTCACCGAAATAAAGCATCTCCGACGGTGAGAGGCAAGGGGACTCACCGAAATCAAACACCCCGATGGTGAGAGGCGAGGGGACTCACCGAAATCAAGCACCTCATGGTGAGACGCGAGTGGGCTCACCGAAATCAAGCACCCCCATGGTGAGAGGCAAGGGGAATCACCAAAATCAAGCACCCCGATGGCGAGAGGCGAGTGGACTCACTGAAATCAAGCACCCCCATGGTGAGAGGCGAGTGGACTCACCGAAATTAAACACCCCCATGGGGAGAGGCGAGGGGACTCGCCGTAATCAAGCGCCCCATGGTGAGAGGCGAGGTGACTCACCGAAATCAAGCACCCCCATGGTCAGAGGCGAAGTGACTCACCGAAATCAAGCACCCCGATGGTGAGAGGCAAGAGGACTCACCGAAGTTCTTGAAATAATCAACAATTACATTTTTCGCAATTGCAGCGCCATCTATCGCGAATCGAAAAAACAATTTCGAACAAAACTTACATATTTCATGAAAAAGAATCTGAATCTGTGATAAAAAATTGGGGTTCCCATTTGAAATTACGAAGTTACCCCCACTCCTGACTCCTGGAGGGGCGGGGTGGGGTTCTAAGTTGCTTTTCCCCTCGAAAATAAAAAGTTTTTATTAAGGATATTTTTTCATAGGATGCGTATTTTTTGAGATATTTCGATGTCTCAAGTTGAAAAAAAACACCCTGTATATTGAACCTAAGAGACATGCTGTTAAGTGTTTTGCGCAACGGGTTGAGTGCTAAACAGAACCATGATGCACTGAAGGAGTCGCCTTGAAAGTTATCCGTCCTAATGCGTAATAATCTAGTTATCCTTGATTGTCCATGAGCAAAATACTTGATTCTTGTTCGCCAAAGCATCATCGCACGACTTAGAAAATCGATGATACGTTGGCAGATTTTGTAAATTTTCAAGATTTCAAGCCAATAATAATGTGTTACAGAAGGAAACGCTAGTAACGCTGTAAATTGTTGTAAGACAGGCTATCGGTCGAAATTCAGATGGATTTTTAGCGTCTGTTTTTTAAGCAATATATACGTGATACGTTTGAGCATGAATTCTAGCATTATAATTTTTTTTTTAAGTTTTGCTCGGGTGAACCCGCTTTTTCATCATCAGAGATGGACTAAGTCAAGTGCCGAATGGGATAAGGAAATTATTAATTTAATACGCTGTTTAAAATTTGTTGCGGCATGTAGTAGTGGGCACAACATTGAGTTATGGTGTATTTTGCAGTACGTCTTTTACCACTGTTGTCCTTACACAGCGGCCGAGAGCGTTCAAGGTGACATTAATCGCATCTGGATGCTTTTTTAAAACTACCATCTATTATTTATTACCATCGATCTATTTATGATTATTTATGATTTAAAGATGCTATTAATTTATGACAATGATTGAAATCTCTTGCGACGATTTTGTAGTAGGCAAAAAATTAGGTATATGTTGTAGGATAGAGGTCGTCCTTTACAGCTGTTGTCCTTACGCAGGGGACGAGAGAGCGCTGAAGGTGAAATTAATCGCCTCTGGATGCTTCTTTAGAGCTACAATTTGTCACTCCACAGAGTTTCAGTTGCCTACTCCCTGTTGGTCTAGGAAGTTTCTTACAATGCGTCAGGTTTGTACAAAAACCGAATTTGAGCTACTACCAGTATCCAACTGACTTATAAGTGTTCGAGATGTTCAGTGCATCTTGCGAGCACATTGCCTGTTGCTAAAATCACAATAGAATGAATAGATGTATGTTTTACATGGTCTATGTAAATGACAGAGGTATGTACGAGTTGTAACATCCAATCAAATTCTAGTAGCCCTTGGAATTTGGTGCGCAATCGAAAACATTCTATTTGGAAATCCAAACAGAATCTAATTCAGAGTGTGTTTGAATATCCAAGTAGGTTACAGTATTGGACCATCCAACTAGATCCATACATCCATTCGGATTTGGTGCACTATCGGAAAAATTCTGTTTGCACATTCAAACAGAATCCAATTGAGCCTGTGTTTGAAAATCGCAGTAGATTACAGTATTCCGAAATGCAAATAGATCCCAACAAAATTACGGACTTTTCGCGCCTTAGGTTAAATTCTATTTAAAAATTCTAACAGAAACCAAAATCAAATTGAAATAGGAAATCCAAGTAGGTTTTGGAACATCCAAAATTGCAGAATTCGCGCGTTTTCAATGAAATTCTATTTGTTAGTCCAAACAAAATCCAAATCCCGACAGAAACCAACAGAAAACGGCGACTAAACTAAATCTAAAATTTTGTTGTCGCCTATCTTTTCAAACTCCGTCAGATTGTAGTGTTAGTGGACCTCTCTAAATTGGGTAACGGGGACACACCTAATATAACGGGTTTTCATGATACAAGGGCCCGAATTTTCAGCGATTCACCCCGACTGCTAACCTTCAATTGTACATAACTCCTGATACAGTTATCCAATTTTAATTTTTATGAGGGTTTTGAAAAGGTATTCTAACAAGGTTTACAATAAAAATAATCGCTGTACGATAAAAAAATTATTTCACCTTGATTTTTCATTTTAAAAAACATTTTTGAGATTTTCTCCCAATGCGGCATTTTTGATATTTTTTTAATTAGGCTAGAAAAAAAACATAATTTTTTCTCTTGAAAAACGTCGCAAAACGAAAATGGGATTGAAAGTATTGGCTGAGTTATAAAAGGCCATAAGAACGCGGGTGCCCCGCGCCAACTAGCCACGGCGCTACTAGGCGTACTGTAATGTCTCAGTGATTCTAATAATTGATAAAAATGATGTTTTTGACTGCTGATGCTCTATATCAATAGGCTAAAAAAAACTTGCTTGAAACGGTAATATTTTTCATCTCCAAAGAAAATCATGCCATCAGTGCTACACCTTAAAACTCGATTCGATCCTGCAAAGATTGTGCCGGGCACACAAAAATACCATTACTTTTTACCTTCTTCAGAATCGACTCTAATTTTGAAGAAGTATTCGTTATCTCCACAGTATAACATTTTCCCGAAGAGAAAGATCGCAAAGAGATCGCGAAGAGAAGAGCAAAGTGAACGTTAAATTGAATAAAAAATCATTTTTTAAGGAACGCTTTCAGAGGCAAGGTGACTCACATAAAAAATGCACCTCGAAATGTGAAAAGCAAGGAGACTCATATTATCAAAAACCATCTCGACATATAACAGATAAGCAGAACCATCCACCAAAATCGTATATGATTTTATTATTAACTATCTTTTTCCTACAATGGAATCATTTTGAAAATGTAATGAAGAAAATACCTAAATCGTTCTCCAGCTACATGAAACTAAGAATAAAATAAAATATTCGTTACACGTTAACAGATATATAATTTTTATTCATTATTAGAACCACTGAGTCACTACAGCACGCCTAGTAGCGCCGTGGCTAGTTGGCGGAGGGGCAGCCGCGCTCTTATGACCTTCCATAACTCAACCAATACTTTACATCCCATTTTCTTTTTGGGACGTTTTTCAAGAGAAAAAATCAAGCTTTTTCTCTAGCCTGATTAAAAAAAAAATCAAAAATGCCGCATTCGGGCCCCTGTATCTCGACTACCCGTTGCACCAGGTGCGCCCCCTGCACAGAATTTAAAGAGGTCCACTAGCACTACAATCTCGTTTAGTTTGAATAAGATAGGCCACAACAAATTGTAGACAGGGACACTTGGCAAATTTTACCCCTTATATAGGTATATAGGTGCTTTTATTAAACACTTTTTTTGAATTATAGTATAGTTACCTCTCAAGGATCTGTCAAGGAATAATTTTCACCCAATAACTTTTTATTTTGACCCCCTCCCCAATTCCCTCTTATTGTGTTTGGAAAATGCCCGACAAAATGCAAAATACCAGGTTTCTATCAAATTCATGCTAAAAACTATATTTTTCGGAATTTTTTTGACATGAATGATTATTTGTTCAAACAATTTTTTCCTCCTGTGAGTCGCGAAAAGTTATTGTGTTTCAGGATAAATCATATAAAGTTGATGAATGTCAAAGACAGTATTCCTTTTTTAACATATTTCGTAATTATTTAAACAATTTTCATTTGTTTAAACAACTTTTTCTTCTTAAAATCGTAAAAAGTTATTATTTTTTGGAATAAATGACACAATAAACGAATGTTGAGAGTAATGTACAATTATGTTTTAAAGACATTTAGTAATTATTTAAACAATTTTCATTTGTTTAAACAACTTTTTCTCCTTAAAATCGTACAAAGTTATTATTTCCTGGAATTAATTACACAATAATTAACGAATGTTAAGAGTAATATATGTTTTAAGAATAATTAATAACACAGCCATACAAAAGAAAAATATTTGTTTAGGTCTGGAGGTCAGACCATGTTGACTATATGTTTTTTTGGGTTCCTGAATTCAAATCCGAGGTCCGAAAAACCCAACACGTCAGGGTTCTGACATAACCTCATAAAACCTCATGAATTTTTTTTCAAGTCCGGGGGTCAGACCATGTTTATTATATGTTTTTGGGGTTGCTGAATCCGAATCCGAGTTCCAAAAACCCCCAGCACGTCAGGGTTCTGACATAACCTCTTAAAACCTTATAAAATTAAAAAGAAATTTTTTTGAGTTTTTGATCGACCCAAAAAACATATAGTCAACATGGTCTGACCTCCAGACCCGAAAAAAGATTTTTTCTTGTGTGGCTGTGTAATTATTTGAACAATTTCCATTTGTTTAAACCATTTTTCCCCTTGTAAAGCGTGGACTGTTATTCTTTTCTGCAATTAATGATATAATTAACGAATGCTAAGAGTAATATTTATTTGCCTAAGACATTCAGAAATTATTTAAATAATTAATGAACATCCACTTGTGCCTTTTCACAGTGAAGGTGGAGAAAAGACTAGTTTTTTCGAATCTCTTACACTATGTTATTATTCAGTATTTCCTTATCTTAGAACGTATACCATATATTGTTTTAACAATAATAATTTTCTTAAACAACTAAGTTCCAGAGCTCTAAATAAAGTATAGTTCTTTGTTTGACTAAAATCACCCCCTTGGATTAATAGTATAGTACTTTTTTTCTTAAATCACCCCGGCAGATTAATGAAATCTATGAATAAAAAATAATTTGCATGTAGATCTTTCCTAAAGTATATAGATGAAACAGAACAGAAAAGTAATTTTAAGAAAAAAAGACTATATTTTTGTCAGAGCAATTGAATTTAATTATTAAGCAATATAGGTTATACGTTCTAAAATAAGGAAGTACTGAATAATAAGCGACATAGTATAAGAGATTCGAAAAAACTAGACCTTTACCTTCACTATGAAAAGGCGTAAGTGGGTGATTCTTAATTGTTTAAATATTTTCAAATAACTTAAAGCAAACAAATATTACTTTTAACATTCGTTAATTGTATTAGTAATTGCATAAAATAATAACTTTTCACGATTTAAATGAAAGAAAATTATTTAAATAATTACCAGATATACTTAAAAAATATACTACTTTCAACAATCGTTGATTGTGTCATCAATTCCACAAAATAATAACTTTTTACGATTTACAGGGAGAAAAAATGGGTTAAAAAATAATAATTGTTTAAACAATTCAAAATTATTTTAAAAATAATTAAAAACGTTTCACTTATCGATTAAAAAGTATTTATGTAGAAAAAATTCCAGAAAATACCGTCTTCAGCATGAATTTGATCGAAAACTGCTATTTTGTATTTTGGGGTATTTTCCGGGCACAGTAAAAGGTGATTAGAGGGTCAAAATTTAAATTTATTGGGTGGAAATTATTCTTTAAACATTCTTTAAGAGGTGAATATACTTTAATCGACAAAAAGTTTATAACAAGTACTTCTTTTGTCCATTTTTTCGAAAACCACGATTTTCTCATTTCGGAGCAGTGTTGCGGAACGAACGTGTTATTTAAATAAATAACACGAAAGTTCTAGATTAATAACAAAAAAATCTATACCTCCTTCCTAACACTACTACTTGCACGGGAAACAAGGAAACAATCAGGGATTATCTTTTTCCGGTTAACGATACAATTGGGAGGGATCAATCACCAAAAATCGAAAGTCGAATTTTTGGACGACGCTGTAATGCAGCCTATTGAAATTCAATTTAGTAATATCTTACAAAATTTTAATTTCTTCTCAATCGACTCTAATCCTCTAACAACGGGAAGGTCGCGATCACAATAACTGAAATTATAAAGACATGGCTCAATTAAATTTTAATTGGCTGAATGAATTTCGTGATATAGTTTTAAACAAAATGAAAAGAAAATTCATAAAAATCGGTTAATATTTTCACTAATAAAGGAAATATTTACAGACCTTGCAAATGTAAAATTGGACCTCTCAGCGTAACAAAAGTGCGATAACTCTTGAAGTTATTATTCAATTAAAAATTATTTTTTTCATGTTTTTGTCATGATCTAACAAATTCAACGCAGAATAATAAAATTCAATTTATTAATATTTTACCAAATTCACATTTTTCTCAACCGGATTTAATTCTCTAACAATGGGAAAGTCGCGCGAGGCAAGCAACCGCGTCCGCACGACAGGCAGTTCAGTGTCCCGCTTGGGTTACAGCATGGTGAAAAAATTAGAGGATGGCAACCCTGCCGCTCCTCAGAAAGTGTGCAAAAAGTTTGAGAAATGCTGGAGTCGTAGAGTGGTAGACTGTCCCCAATTTTTGTTATAACTTTGCAACAAATGCGTAGATATTGTGTATTTGTTATAAGTGGACAGAACTTTTTTGGTCGATAGTACGTAGAAAAATAGCCATTTTTACCAGCACATGGATCGAATCCCAGGCTTCCTGCTCGGAAGCCTGGCGAGATATCACCTGAGCTACCGAGGCTGTTCCGACGTATCCTTGTTATTCTTAGTCAAAAAGTAAATCCTCTTACTATTTTGATAGGAAATTAAATGTGCATATGCTTGATATGAGTTGCAAATTATTTTGTTTCATAAATCAATTTTGACTCATTCTTGTAAGACTAGTATTGGGTGGGAAAAAAAGTAAATTTTGTGGTTCAAATTAAAATAAAACCTATCATTCGTAACCGATTTTGGTGCAAAGTGTGGTTGTTCTAACTATATATTATAGCATAACCAATTTTTAACGGCTTCCTTGAGCATTCTGTCTTTTTTTCTAAATCAAATATATATAATAATGAGTTTTATAAATAATTTTTCTCGAAGCAAATAATAAATATGACTAGTATTAAATAATGACGTCCTCTTACTTCAAGCTTACATCCAACCATATAAATCTTCGAATATAAAAACTTTGATATAATCGGGCACCAGGGAGCAACTACCATCCATGAAAATGACACCGTGACATAAGTAACAACAGGGTACGCCGAAATCACGACAGGCCGGCGAAACCCTCGTGTTTCTTAAGGGCACGGAGCGAAACATGAATGGTAGCTTTCTACACCCATATCGCAAGTGCCTTGGCATGTCTTTAGCACGTGGGTATGGCTTCGAGGTTAGGAACCAGTGATAGTTTCGCTCCTCTGAAAGCACCGATCATAAGGACAATTACTTTAACCGAATATTTTGGGTACAGTCGCTGCAGCTCTTTCTTTTTCTTAAAGGGCACTTAAAGGGCTGAGGTACAGCTTAAAGCTGCTTTGCAACCTAATCCTATAAACCCTATTATAAATTACAGAAAATGTTCTATAATCTATAATATCTAAAAATTGAGAAATTTCTGGAGATATGGGAAAATTATTGTAGAATCATCGAAAACTTTCCGAAATTTTGTAAGTTTCATGGTAAATTTTTCAATTGCCAAAAATTTTTGGAATTTCTTAGTAACTTTTTCACTTCAGATTATTTATAAATATATATTGAACAAATAAGGTAAAACAAGCACCGCAGGGTCTCACTGGGAGCAACTGCCATCCAAAAATGACACCGGCTCCCAGTAGGACCGTGAGATGGTGGTCACAGGACACGATGCAATGACAACGACAGGCCGGCGAAACCCTCTTGCGTTTTGA
>CAKNWT010295206.1:1949-29428 GCA_932066315.1 Andricus coriarius | reverse complement strand
ACACAATGCATTTTTCTCGATGAAGCTTCCAAATGTTCAAGAATTTTATGGAGATCATCAAATGCTTGTATTCTGTTAATATATAGTTACTAATATTCAAAAATTCATATCAATAGCAGTATGCAAAAATAATTCTACTCAAAATTCGACTTTTGGATATTATTCGGTTGAATGTTAAGTTTTCGAAACCAAACAAAGCTGCTAAGATAGAATTCTTCGATTCAGTCCGAAATTTGAGTTTCCGATTCTATATTCGACACGCGGCTGGCTCGGGCTCGGATCAACAAATTTTGTTTCAGCTTGGATCGAAAGGTGGCCTTGGCTCAAAATAAATATTACGTACGTTTACATATTCAAAATACAATAACCTGATTTTATTCTGCATACATATATATATATCATCCTAAAATGTTAATAAATATTCTAACACTACTGGTGGTCTTTAAATGAAACTAATAAGAAGAAATACACTGAATTTTGTTTGTTTTATTTCTGATTATGATAAAACTAAATTGTACGATCAATGAGTTATTTCAGCTCAAATTAGCACTTGGAGCGTTTTTTCCCGGTATTTTTCCCCACGCGTCCCTCAGGACTAGTAAACGGTCGTTAGTCATTTTGTCATTAATCGGCTCTACTTGCAGCTCATTCGCAATTTTCCCAGGATCAGTTGCTGCCCCAGCTTCTTCAGTTGCCTCGCCTTCACTTTCCACGGGAAAGTGTGAAAATATGTCATCTGAAATGACATGTTCAGATTATTGATTCTGACGATTTCTTATATCTACAATTTTTTTTTTTACTTGGAAAACTTGGTATTTTTCGTATTTAAATTCTTATTTTTCAGCGAACGCTGAATAACAAAAAATAAATATTAAAATATAAAATTTATAAAAATTTTCAGCGTAGAATTATCATTGCAAGAATTTAAATGTTTATTTTTCTACTTGCATTTATTTTCTGGTGATATTAAGGAAATTACAGTATGTGGTCACATTACGGTCACTCAATTCATAAGCCGTAAATTTTATCAAACAAAACAGAAGAAATTTAAAGATTTTATCGGGCCTAGAATACAAACCTTTTTCATTTCATTACAATAATGAATGGTCTGAAATAGCCGCTGACATTTTTATTTTCCTGCAATATGTACATGATTTCTTTTGCAATATAAGGAAAGTACATTCTCAATGGGGAAGATATTAACCCTCAGAGGCCCTACCTCTCTCCAGTAACGTGAAGGACATATGGGTGTAAATCTGGTTTTCACGAGTTTAATTATTTATATTCTTTTAATTTTAACTTAAATAACAATAAAAGTATATGATTTCGAGGTAAATTTTCCTCAGGGATTTAAATATTTTATTACCAGAGCCGTTAAATTGAATTATCACATAAAATATAGCAATTATTAAATAAACTTTTTGGAAAATTCATTTTTTACGCAAAAATGGTATTTTTTTAAAATTTAATAGATATATCAATGAAACTTTGGGAAAATAGAGATAAATATTGTTATTGCAGTGAACAAAATGGTTTATTCGATAAATGATATTTTAACCATTTTTAAAAGTGCTTGAAAAAAGGATAATTTTAAAAAGGTAAAAAATCATGTCCAGTACAAAAAATGTGCTTATTTTAAAAATTGAGTACATAATACATCCATTAATGATTGAAATTAAATATAAACATATGCATAGATACATATGCCGCGAGTCGGCTGCTTTGTTGTTGATGCCCACTGAAGAGGTTAGGATATACCAGAAACCACGGAAAAGAAAGAAAATCATAAAAAAAGTAAATACTTAACGATTTGGCGCTAATAATTGCAAAAATGCTGTTTATCGTGGCACTTGAAAAAAATTAGCAGAACCTCATTTGTGACGCCGAGGCAAAACGGGTGCATATTTGGCCTTAGGTAACTTTTCGGCGTTTCCAGCAGAGGAAATGTGTAGCGACTGACGTCAAGCTGTTGCTCCACGGTTACGCCGAAGTATTGACATAATTAATTAACAAGATAGAGAGCTCTGTAGTGCGTGCCCTGGGAGGGAGGGACATTTGAAATTTTCGGCCTGCCCGATCTGCACCCGTATGGCCTCTGAGGGTTAAACATATTTATACACAAAATATTTAAATTTTTTATACTTTCATAAGATTCCTATTGTATTTTAAAATATATTTTTACCTATAATTTACCTGGAAAAGATGTGAACTAGTTTTAATGGGGGTGTTTACCACTTAATAAGAGGCGTTAGCAAACTTACATAAAAACCAGCTAAATTGGAACACAAATTAAGCAAAGTTTTTTACAGGAAATTTTAAAAACTGAGTGGAACAAAATATGAAACATTGACTGTAGCTTAATGAAAAGTTGATCTTCCAAGTCAGAAAGCATTATTGAAATGTAATGTAATGTCAACTGTATTGAATCGCAGTAAAAAATGTACCTTACCTACTTTTGGTCAAAACTTACCTCTCTAACAAGTCTTTCTTTTACCTTTTCAGTAATGATTTTCGACTTAGAAATTCATAATATTTTCATTAAGTTACAGTCCACGTTTTAGATTTTGCTTCACTCATTTTCTATAATTTTCTTTAGAACCCTTTATACTTTACTTAATTTGAGTTTGAATTCCGCGGGCACTTACATAAGCTGATGGAGAATATTCAATTTATATTGTGGAAGAAATCCTGTGCATATATTATTCCTGGGAAAAAATCTTTTAGGGCCATTTGAGACCATTAGTTGTAAGAAAATTACAAATTTTGGTATTCTAAGCCCGATAACATTTTCAAAATTTTGTTTTGCCTATTAAATTTACCGCGTATTTATCAACAAACAAAAAATACTCTTCAGGGATAATGGAATTCGCGAGCCATAAATAAGTGTTTTTCAAAAATTGAAAACTGAGAAAATTCAATTTTTCAGACCTGAAACGGCCTAGCGGAACCTCTAAACAATTTTTTTAAGATAAAAGAAAATTTATGACATTAATTTTTCACCAATAGAAAAAAAATAAAGGTGCAGTCTCAATCAGCTTAAACCTAACAGTTTTTTTACAGACATTATACGCATAACTTCGTAGACCATTCTTTTTTCGTAAATCAGAAAAATGCTAATCACATAATTTCTTCTAAAAAACAACATGTTTCGTCCCCTACAGATTCTGCAATTTCAAGTGTAGAACCTGCCTGTATTTAAATGGATTCGGTCTAGAATAATTTTTGATATCAGGTGAAATGATAACTAAATTAATTAAGTAAGTTAAACATCTTAACCGGCACCAGGTTGTTATGTCAGACTGATAAAAACATTATAGGCCATATTAGTTTTTAAATATCGGAAATCGGAACGATAGAACATGTGAAGCGCCACAAAAATTCTCGAAGTTGGCAACAGGTGCGCGCGCATTTCGTCGATGCTGCATCGACTTACCAAGTCCTATTGTGGAGAGACCTTAAAGTTTTATGTCCTAAACGTATAAATATCCACAAATTAAACCTTTGCTCAATTTAGTAGGACTCGGGAGGAACTCCAAATTCGGAACGAACGCAAAAGCCGAATGAATCCAGATACACAAATTATAATTATGAAATATGTAGAAGCGAATTACTCAGGAGTTGAGGAAAGAGTATACTAAGCGTATTAATAAATTTATTGAGAGCATTGAAAAGCCAGGATATTACTCTAGATAAAGCCAGAGTCCGCTGTGGATGAAAGTGGTTTATATTGGAACCAATCGTGCTAGTACCGTGTTGAAACCGTGCTGGAACCAAGCTGGACTTCTGGTCACTAGACTGGATAAAACCTATACTCAATGAAAACTATGAAGACTAACGAACTGATTTGCAGGTTGAATCTTGAGAGATAACTTATTCCCGAATTGACTGACGACCAATGTAAGACCGACCAATACTGAGGAAAGCCTAAGCAAAATCTGAGCATCTCTGGAGGTAGTTTCAGGGCATTTATACAGACTTTTACGAATGAAATCTGTGTCCTTGATTTAACCCTCTCTTACTGGGGATCGCGGGACCTTGTAGCTGGACTCTTTTCTATGGGACCTAAACTAACGAGCGATCCTTCCAGGAGGCAATAGCAAAGCCTCTTGGAATATCGAGGGCGCGAGTTCTCATGCTCCCCAGGTCACGATGTGATCGCCGTGTCAAGGGCTGAATGGCACCAGGGTTAACAGATCCTTGAACATCCCGGCGCGCTCACCTCAGTCGAGGCGGCCACGTCGGGGTCACAAAGGAGGTGTCTGAACGGAGACTTTGGCACACTCGGTCGATTCCCATAGTATGTAGACCCACCCCCTGTAAGCGGGGCTCTGCAGGGGGTGTTCATTATTGCCCTAGCTTCTCGTGGGACCAAATGGGCAACACAAAAATATCAACAAAATCTATGAGGGCACCGATCCGGGACCCTCGTCTAACCCATCGCCAAAAATGGGTGGCTCCTTAGGTGCTAGCCCATCAGGAGCGGTGCAGAATTCTTATACGGATGACAGCATTCTTGTTGCCATGGTGGATGAACAGTTAACGGGGCTCTCCGTAAAGAAGAGGAACCGTATTAGTGTAGACAAGGAGAGCCCGCTTAGCGCGGATTGCAAACAGCAGCCAAGGCGCCTCACAGGGGACCATGGCTGCGGAAACATCATCTGGAGGAACTCCTCAGGCTTGTTCTACAGGCAAGAGGCGGGGACCAGAAGCATCCGGAGACGCCCCGAATTAGACTTATCAATGGCTGAAACCGGATTGTCCATGATGCAGATTAATTTTCACAATAACAAAGGCGCCTCGGCGGTTCTAACCAGGCGCATATCAGTGGTGCAGATTGTTATTGCCCTAATCCAAAAACCCTGCTTATATAGAGAAAAGAGTAGTGGCTTGTCAGGGTGTGGCTCCATATATAAGTGGCCGCGCGAAAAAATACCAATTAAGGTGAGACTTAGGGGCAGAAGCAGATAATGGCTAGAGGTCTTTATTGCCTCGGCTTATTTCCCGGGCGATGCTGAGGGACCCCCGCCTCCCAGAGAGGTGGAGGGTCTAATTGGGCACTGTCAGGAAAACAGGATTCCTCTGCTGTTAGGCTGGAAAGTCTCCGATGAGGAGTCTCTCTCGGACCACAAATATATCTTGTTCCGGTTAACCCTAGGAAAACTGGTGCTTTCAAAGATTAGAAGCCCCAGAAATATACTTTGGGACTCATATAAAGAGGAACTCAAAGGCAGGCTTGTGAAATTCCCCACATGCTATATTACCATAGATTAGTTAGAGCACGCAACGGATTTTCTGCGAAGGACTCTGACTACATCATATGAGAACAATGGCCCTACAAGCAGAATTAAGTCTAAGAAAGGAGCAGAATGGTGGAACACCCACCTGAAGAAACTCCGTAAAAAACCCGAATAATTTAGGAAGGATAGTAAATTAAAAATTAGAAAAATCTAAATTTTTTGTATAACTTTCTTCCTTACCTGTCACGAGAACATAACTTCTTCCTACTATTGCAGAATGTGAAATAACCTTTTTGGCGCAAAACTTGCATGAAATCTTGCAAAAAATCGTTTTAAAACACAACATAACCGAAAAATTAATTTATTTTGAACAATTTCTCCGCTTCAACGTATTTTCTTCACTTTGACGTTTCCAACGTTTGCAACAGGGTAAACTGAACTAAATTGCCTTCAGACTGGGAAATCTATAAGACGACCCAGTATGAATACATTAAAAATAGAAGAATGTACAAGCAGGAGGATTGGTGGGGCTTCTGCGAGGAATCGAACAACATTCCGAAAATAGCGAGGCTCCAAAATATCCTGGCAAAAAACTTGGAAACTCGCCTTGGGCTAATAAGGCTCGATAATGGTGAGTTTGCCGAAGACGAAGAAGCAACGTTGAATCACCTGATGGAACTTCCCGGGTTTTCACCAAAATTCGAACCAAAAACGAGGTGGAAGGTTGAGGACAAGAGAAGGAGAGGGCTGATTGGAATTTTTCCGCCACGGTCGTTGATAACAAGAAGGTGGAATGAGCCTCAGGGTTCTTCTGTCCCTTTATATCACCAGGGGCGGACGGCGTCTACGCAGTGCAAGCATTGGCCTAAAATACATGCCATCGTCATGGAAGGGTGGCAGAGTGGCCTTCATTCCCAAACCTGGGAAGGAGGGTCACACTGCTGCAAAAGATTTCCGACCGGTCAGCTTAACGGCTTTCATCCTGAAGACGTTGGAGAATCTGGTCAAGAGATGTATCAGGGATGAGCTGCTTTTAGCCTCCCCGCTGCACAGAGGACAGCACGCCTTTCAGGCAGGCTGCTCGGTAGAAACTGCGCTTCATGCTGTTGTGGCAAAATTGGAGCCGCAGTTGGAACAAAAGGGGTATGCTGTGGGCACTTTCTTGGATATAGAGGGAGCTTTCAGCAAAACTCCTCCAGAAGTCATCTGTCGAGAGGCTCTGAGATGTGGCGTGACGGACCAGCTTTTATACTGGATAGGAACCATGATACGCCGGAGAAGACTCGAAACCAGATGGGGAGAGTGCCTAGTAAGGAGAATAGCTCCACGGGAATGCCCACAGGTTGGTGTCCTGTGGCCCCTCCTTTGGTGCATTGTGGTAGACAGCCTCCTTCGAAGGCTAAATAAAGAGGAGTATTATACTCAGGGATATGCGGATGACTTTGTAATCCTAGTCAGGGGGTCTCATCTGGAAACGCTGATGGGTCTTACGAGGTCGGCGCTGTGCATCGTACAGCTCTGGTGCGATAGCTCTGAGCTCTCGGTAAATCCGAAAAGACCAGCCTGGTCATTTTCGCGAGAAATTACAAAGTGCCGAAAGTTGTCACTCCTGTATTTTGTGGCGGGAGGCTGACGTTTTCAGATTCGGTTAAATATCTGGGAGTAATCGTAGATAGCAAACTGAACTGGGCGAAGCAACTGGAGATCCAATGCAGGACGTTTGTCATAACATTTTGAATGTGCAGGAGAGCCTTTGGGTTGACGTTTAAAACGATGCAGGACAGGCTGCCACGTTTGTAAACGCTAGCGTTAGGGGTTTTACGGGAACAATGAGGACTACACCAACAGCGGCGATAGGATTCATGCTCTGTGAAGAACCCCTAAGTACATATTGCGAAAACTGCAAGGGCAGCTCACGCGATGGGCCGCCTTTCAAGAGTAAATAGATGGACTCAGGAAAATAGGACTAGTCTTCCAAGTGACATCAGTACACTGCCAGTTCTAGAGATGAGACAAGATAAAATAACAAAACGCGTCAACTTCACCAAAACTTTCCGCGTCGGCAGCCCAAGCAGGGATATGTGGAAATCAAATGGTAACCCGCTTCTCCAAGGGGAAATTTGGTAAACAGATGGCTCCAGAGGAGAGGGAGGGTCAGGAACAGGAATCTATGACAGCACGAGAAGGAGGGGGATAGGAATCTCGCTTGGGCGAAATGTTACTGTATTTCAGGCGAAAGTCGTGCCCGTCCTTTGCTGTGCTGAAACATTATAAGAAAACGCTACTGGCAGGCAGATTACGATCTGCTCGGATAGCCAAGCGACATTAAATGCAGTTAGGAAACCAGACATAACATCAGAACTAGTTTCGGAATGCAAAATGGCATTAAACCTACTCGCAGAAAAGAACAAAGTGACTCTTTTATGTGTTCTTGGTCGAACAGGGATCAAGGGCAACGAAAAGGCGGACCAGCTGGCAAAATTCGGCAGAGCAAGTGAATACATAGGGCCGAAACCGGCACTGGGACTAGCGTCTTGCTGCATCGGGATGGTCATGAAAAGCTGGATCCGAACAAAGTATCGGGAATACTGGGAACAAATCCAGGGTTGCCGACGGGCGAAAGCCATCCTGGGCTACACGTACAGGATGTACAGAGCCAGGGAAATCCAGGGTTTACCCAAGAAAGACATAGGGACAGTGGTTCAGATGCTTACAGGGCACAACCACCTGAATCATCATATGCACAAAATGGGGTATAATTCCACGACAGAATGCAGGAAATGAGGCAGGGATGATGAAACATACCTGCATGTCTTATGCCAGTGCCAAGCATTAGCTAAGATCAGGCAGCACACCCTTGAAGCGAATAGTTAAGTTAAGCCCGTTTTTAAACTAAACTGACTACACTTGTTTTATCTCTCCCGTTCTGACACTCAAGGGTACGGCTCTAATGGATCCCGGACTACCCTCTGTCACTAGTTTTCTATAGACCTCATGCCATAACTTTAAACAACCTTCCCCTTGCACCATGGGCCAGGCGACCGAAATTTTCGCCAAAAACAAAGTATGGAGTTTGAAGCCAGGCTACTATTTGTTGTTTTTTATGTAGTCCAAAGTACTTAAAACGCGATTCTTACATATATATGCATTGTTAATATCAATCCGTATTGTTCTGATCACGGGAAATCATGCAAAATCAATAATGTGCGATATAATGCAGAAAGTAATATATTTTCAAATTATTTCTTAATATAAATTTGTTTAAATACATTTTTGGTTTCATATGTCTTAAAAGGTTACGAAATGACTGCAATATCTTTAAAACATTATAAAAAAGTATATAGTATGAATAATGCATCTAGTCTTAAATTGATAATTTTCACAAGTGCACGCTTTCGATTCTCCCCACTCCGAAACTTCACAACCAAATGAGAAAAATGAGGTACCATTTTATTCACTATGATGTATATATACTTTAAGCCTGATGTGCCCAATTTTGCCCGTTTTCACTTGCAAAAAAAAAATTGGCTTCAAGCAGCCGAGTGCTTGTGAGCCCTATGTGAGAAGCAAGGGGACTCACAATAATCCAGCACCCCCTTTTCTTGAGAGGCAAGGGGACTCACAATAATCCAGCACCCCAGTTTGTGAGCGGCAAGGGACTCACAATAATCCAGCACCCCATTTTGCGAGAGACATGTGGACTTACAATAATCTAGTACCAAATGGTGTAAGAATTTGAATTTTGATTGTAACCACTTTTACCTAAATCTGCCGACACTTTGAAATCTCTGCCGCCATAGTGAGTCCGCCAATTTAAATTTTAAATTGTTGACTATATATTCATAATCAGCGACCCCAAAAACCGCCGAGTAACTATTTTTAGTCGATTCCATATATTTTTCAAAATCTTCGCCGCCATATTGAGTCCGCCATTTTGTATATTGAATTTTTGACTGCATATTCGTAATCAGCAACCCCAAAAACCACCGAGTAACTATTTTTAGTAGATTCCTTATATTTTTTAAATTCTTCGCCGCCATATTGAGTCTGCCATTTGGAATTTGGAATTTTTGACTGCATATTCGTGATCAGCGACCCCAAAAAACCCTCAAGTATATATTTTTAGCCGAATCCGTAGACTTATTCAATTTTGGCCAAAATTTCGGTCGCCTGGCCCATAGTGCCCTGGTGCATTTTCGAAGCCCATTGGTTTTCCTTGTTCAGCTATGCGTTTTCTCTTTCTTATATCAGGTTAGTAATAACTTTCTTAACGTAGTGGTGATTCTGACTGCTTCACCTGAACGGTGGAATCACAAGTATGGATTTCTTCCTTTGTTTCAAATCTCCCTCTTGCGAAGAATGTTGTCCCCTTTCTGGTTTCATGGTAAGTGCGTTTTTAATACCTAGGTCCCAATTAAATTACTCGTTATGTCTTGTCCCGCTATTCGTACCGAAGACTCGGTACACCTAACCACGGACTTCTCGGAATGGGTAATTGTACATTTTTGGTTTAAATTGAAAATTCCAGGGTTAAAATGTATTTAAATTAAACCAAAGAAACGTGCAAATATTTAGATATCACGAACAAATTTTTGTCTTCATATCAAAATCATGGTTTTTGCTTTTTTTTAGCGATTCTCGCACCTTGTAGATCATGCAACAAACTGTTTTGTATATTAAGTAAATAATGGCATATTTTTTTATAACAGTTGAAGAAAGTTCAGGCACCAACCGTTACATATTCATCCAGAAATGTGCAATTAATCAAATCAAAAAAATCCAAAAAAATGTATTTATAATTTTATATTATTTTGTGCTAATAAAATTTTTACTCAAAAACAATTTGCTATAATTTGTTGACATATCGAAAATTGTTCAAAAATTGAAACTTTGACCCCGATGAGCGAGGGCCAAATATTAACAGATTTAAACAACAATTTTGTCCAATTTGTTTTCCCCACCGAGGTTTTTGCTGCACTACGCCGTTTATAGTTTCGGAAATTCGTGTTTTACGGGCCACCTTAATATAAGTATAAGCATCAATCTATAACATACTACTTTGGAAATCCCATTTAAATGCGGTTTCACTTATGCTCCTTAATAACCTTTACTTATAGCGAACACAACATTCGCTCGCTCCGAGCGTAAGCAGGCAGGGCCTGGTAAATCATTTTTGTTCGATTTAAATGCATGATGAAACCTGATGCAACTAACGCATGGAGAGTGCGGCCCTTTTGCTGTCTGTCACCCTTGACTGAGCAGCGCCTCCCGCGTTCCCACATCCACTAATTCCGAGGCCATCAGTTGTAGGAACGACGGAAATGGGAGATACTCAAATGGGATTTCCCGTGTATGTGTAAACAAACAGATTTGCGACATATTAGGAAAGTAGAAAATTGCAGCTTCCAACTTCTTATAATAATATATCTCAAACTATGAGTTTTAGAACATGGGTTCCTTTGAAAAATTTGTCACGTTTGAGGAGTACTTACTCACCTGAAAACCTTGACCCGATCTGAGGGGGTGCGAAACTTCCGTTAAAGTACGACACCCTCCCTTGATTGCATTAAAAAAAAACTGTTTTGGAAAACCTGAAAAAGAACTGGAAATTTGGAACCGTAGTTCTGTGTAAATTCTGCTCTTTGATTGCACAGATGTATCAAAAAGAATTAACGCAAATTTGTACAGAAAAGTAGGAATTTATTTCATGAAGGGTAACCTCACTTGACCAACTCCATTAATTTGCTTAAGTTTAATGTCATGCACAATCGCACATATGTACATAATTACGTTATTCACATTTTTTTGAGATCCATATCCTTTTTATTGCCAAAAATTCGCTTCTTGCTCGAAAATGTTGAATAAATATTCTTTTGGATATTTACGTGTTTAAAAAGTGTTTTGGATATAGGGTTTTTCAGATATAGATACATAATTTGCTGCGTTTCAGGAGATGAAAATATTCCATTATTTTAATAGCTTTAGACTCTCGTAAACTTTATTACACCTCATCTGCATGCATAATTCCATCATGAACGTCGTCACGTGAGGCCCTTTATCTTTTTGCTTTCCACTCTCGAATACCGTGACTAAAGTCATTCTTGGATCTATGTTGTACATGGCGTAAATATAGGATTCCTGAAAAGTTAATGACGTTCACATATTTCTAATACCAAATTGAATGAAAAGGCTACCACTTTTTAGATACATAAATTCAAAAAGGCAACTATATTTATTCGAAGTTCCATTCATGAATAGTGTTCATGTTAAGATTCTAACTGCTAAGTCTATACTTTATTGATATTTACCTTTTGATTGTGACCTTTTAGGTATATTATTTTATCCATAGCAATGAGATCAGCGGAACGGTCTTCTATGCCTTCCCGAATATTGTGCCAATGAGCCAATGGCTTCTGCAGAATGATCTGAAAGATCATGCATTATAATTTATCCAGCAATGAGTCTTTTCTCTACATCTAGGTTCTAAATGGTAACGCATAAAGTTAAAAACTGGCTATCAAAATGAATACAGTGAATTTCTCTGTTAAATCTCGATCCGCTGCACTATTTTCGAGCTTTTCAATAAATAAATGTTTATTTACATAAACCGGTATGTAATCTTTAAACAAAATCTGCTGTTGTTAAACAAAAATAAAACACCCGTGCTTCGCATGCACTTGAATATCGAATCTTAAAAGTAGTCTCTTTAATTTACATTTGGGAGGTCTTACTGTATTTCTAGATTTGCAAAAGTTTTAGTAAAATTTTTAACAAATTACAATAAAAAGATTCTATTATCATTATCCATCTTTGATACTCACACTAGGGCAACTAACAACATGCAAAAAATCCTCTCCGACAACCGGTTCCCTCTTAGGATGTTTATAACCAGGCCCAGAATCTTGAGTACCCCTCGAATCGAAAACAATTACTACAGCCAAAACGTCGTACTTTCTCTGAAAACTCTGCAGTCTATGAAAAAAGTTCTTTTCATTGATAACCTATCAAACGTAATTAAATTATGAAAAAAACGTATAGAGAGCTTTGTGGTCTTACTCACTTATGATAATAGTCAACGTTCTGTCTGCTCATGATACTTCTCATCTCCCCAGGACTTGCCTGCTGGCTCAGAGTTGTATGGAAATATAGTGAACATTTCGATAAGACGGCACTCCTCAGTTTCAACAGCCACTGATACAATACCGGTTGCTGATTAGCTTTTAGGAAAGTCGCTCCAAAACCGAGTTTCCAGGACTTAGGGAATACAACACAAATTTTAATAGGGAAACAAGGTACACATTCCAGTAATCATGCCACCAAGTTCCTTTGCTTTTTATCACATTGGAATTAACTGAAATTCTATTTAATAGTACAAATGGCTAAAAGTAAATCAGAGTTATCAATAAATGTTACTTTGAAAATATTTGCTAACAATAAAATTTACATTATAACCAAGTTTCACGATTATTGTTACCATCACGATTACTGGAACATTTACCGTACACATATTGATACAAATTTACAAGAAAACCAATACAAATTTAATTCAAAGTTAAACTAATTTTTTGAACTTATTTTATCATAATTTTATTAAGAATGTTACCAAACCTCTTATAACAGATGAATAATTAATATCCTACGATTAAGTACTGACCTCTTTATTTTGCAAAGTGCGCTCCCAAGCCGCCATTCGAGCCTGGGCACCGTAAAGTGCCATCAGCGATGGCAGAAACCTCCAGTTTTGAATTTCAACGAGAGCTTTTATCAGTTGTACGAGTATTTCGCATTCCAATCTGAAATAGGACGAATAGAATATTTTTATTAAATTATAAAAGTACAGGGTGATCCAACTAGAGGGTTTTTTTTTCAATCAGGTTATTGTGACAGATGACGCGCGAGTATTTCAAGCTATCATGTTATTTTGTTTCAGTATTGAATGACATTTCATCATGGAAAGACTTACGCCTGAATAACGTCTACAAATTGTGCAATTGTACTAAGAAAATTCGCGTTCTGTGAAGAAGGTCTTTCGCGCGCTTCGGTCAACTAATGGTCTTCATAGTCGGCCTTCTAAGCCCACTACTCGCCATACCATCCACAAATTCTTGCCCGAAACGCGCGAAAGACCTTCACAGAACGCGAATTTTCGTAGAACAATTGCAGAATTTGTAGACGTAGTTCAGGCGTAATTCTTTCCATGATGAAATGTCATTCAATACTGAAACAAAAAAGCATGGTAGCTTCAAACGACTCGAGCGTCATTTGTCACAATAACCCTATTGAAAAAACACCTCTAGTCGGATCACCCTGTATTTCATGAAAATCGACCCACGCAGACTTCTAACTAATCAACTTTTCCTACTAATTGATAATTATTTGTGGAATGTCCGATATTGTTCTCAGGATAAAAACAAAAACTGAAGTAAGACACAAAAGACTTGTCTGCCCAATTTTTACCGAATATTTTTGATTTTGTACAAGTATGTTTATAACTAAAAATATTCTATTTTTTAAGATCGAAAATTTTACAGGAAGTTTTCTTCCAAAGACTGAATATTATCGGACGCAATTCGGAAATTATAAACACAAAATAAATATTTGTTCCGTTCAATTTAACTGATATGTAAGTACAAGCACGAAATCAGATAGAAATCTGTAAGGGGCCAGAAACAGGCCTTATTGACACCCCTCATTTGAGGAACTCTGTTTCGAGCTTACAAAAGAAAACCATTCATCTCATTGATTTTTCGTGAAACTTACGCAAATTATTACACATAAAAAAGGGGGAAAACCCATCTTATATAGTTTTTTTTATAAACTTTAAAATTCTGTAGCCGAATTTGACCACGTACAAATGGTCCTAAACTGACTTTTTGGCGTTAATGAGCCCAACAAATCAATTTTGTTCCATACTTTTGTTTAAACTCATTCCTTTTGAAATTTTGTTTTGTTTTCAGAATAAGTGTCGTAAGAAGTTTTCGGTATTTGAAGGTCCAGATAAACAGCAACGAAATAATGAAAATATATATTTGGCAAAGTTTCGGACCTCATATAGTCCCTTTTCGAGCCTGCTAAAAATAATAATTTATTATAAAAAGATATAACAAAAATATACAGATATGGAATACAAAAAGTTTATGATGTAGAAACTAAAGTTGTAGGTCCGAAACTTTGCCAACTATATATTTTCATTAATTCGTTGTTTTTTATTCGGACCTTAAAATACCGAAAACTTCTTACGCCACTAACAAAAGGTCAAAACTAAAGAAAGAATGCACTTTTACGAAAACGGATTTTCTCCACAACACAACGGAGGTTTTTACCAGTGGATCAGATTCCACTTTGGATTTTAAATACTATTTTTACTACAGAAATTTTCACGTTTATTATCTAGAATAGCACATTTAAGAAATCAAAGAATTTGTCTAATTACATGCCGAAAATGTGGCATCATTCCACCTCATTTAGATAACTCCAATAGATTTAACAATCTTAGATTTTATGATTCTTTCAACAAAGTTAGAATTAATAGACTATCTAAATTTGTTAAAATTAAAATTTTAAACGTTGAGATTCGGGATATCCATTGTAAAATTTACGACGTGAACGAGCAACTTAAGTTTCTACATGATAAGCTTTTTGTATTCCATATCTCTATATTTTTGTGATATCTTTTTACAATAAATTATTATTTTTAGCTGGCTTGAAAAGGGACCATATGAGGTCCAAATCGTTGCCAACTATATATTTTCATTAATTCGTTGTTGTTTATTTGGACCTTAAAATGCAGAAAACTTCTTACGACACTAACCAAAGGTCAAAACTGAAGAAAAAATGCTCTCAGAATAAGTGTTAAGGAAGCGACATACATCCCTTGTAAATAACACGAGAACCTCATACGCGCGCGAGGCGCGCGTCTAATTGTTTTGCATGCAATTATTTTATTTGAAAATGAAGTTCAATAAAATACCATGAAATTAATGTTTACGTTATTAACTTTTATTTATATGCGGCTTCACATGGGTGCCCCCTCAGGTTACAGATTAAATAATTTTGCAAATCTAAACATTAGCAGCCTACTTTAGAAAAAAATCTAAAATTACGGCGTAAATGATTTAATAAATTACCTTTCGATTTCACAAAGATTTAAGAAAAATTTCCCAAAGTTTTGAAAAGATTTCAAAGCTTTTCTTAAGTTAAACTAAAATTATTTCACAAAGTTTTTAAAGATTTCACAAAAATCCATATCGCTGTCTATGAAGTTTACATATAAAAAACCCGAAATTAAAAAGTGAAAGGGAGAGATGCAAAAAAATATTCATGGTTCGGACAAATTACCGGTTTGATGATCGATCGAGTTTTCTATCACAGCAAAAATTAAGGAAAAATATATTGCAGGGGCAAAATTAGTCCACAAAATCTGGAAGAACCACAATATCATTCAATTCAAGTGGTTATTAAAGTACTGTGAGCAATGAACAAAACAAAAAAAGACTGCATTTTATGAGAAGGAAAGTTTTTATCATTTAAAAATTTGTATTGCTTTTCTTAATGGTTATTACTTACATAGTGCATATATTTTCTTATAAAAATAAAATTGTTGAAAATGTTCCACTCAATTTGATTTTAATAATACAATTGAAACATAAAAGTTGTACTTATTATTGAAAAGATTATAGCTGAATTTTTGTTTATATGTAATATTTTATAAATAGTACAATATAAATACAACTAACCTCCTTATGCTAATAAACTCAACTTCCGATATAAGAACGGTTTCGGGCATGGCTTGCAGTGGCCTTGATCCTTAATCTGGAGAAGCCAAACGTAAGCTGGCAGGGTTCGCATGCTGTTTGTTACTAATTATATTAACTTTTAAGAAAATTTTATTTTTATAAGAACAATACATTTTCTAACGATAGAATATATACGCACAGGGAACAATCATCGAGTACGCTCTTATTGTCCATTTCGAAGATTAAATTCTTCCTATATTCACTATTTTGTTACTTAGTTTTAATTTTTGTTTGCTTCCGAGTCTTCATTAAGAATCACAGCCGATACTCTCGCTATAGTCTGCGCGCGAGTCGCCTATCCGCTAGCGACTTAGACATTAATAATTTCTTGAATATTAATTCGATTGGGCTAAAATTTCCCAGAAAACTTCTTTGTACTGTAGTTAATAACTTCCTCGCTCAAAATTTTTAGGTGTTCAAAATTCGCTCTATAAATGATACGCTGGCAGTTAGAGAAATCCGATATGCGCCGAGTATCAGGAAAAAATTAATATATTTTTTAAACAAAATTTTTTTTTTGTTTGCTCTATCAGTCGAAGGGCATTCCGAACCAAATTGAGTGAAAATTTTATTTAAAAAATCCAAAAACGGACTGAGCACGAAATTTTATATCTAGATATAGTCTTTAAAAATTAAAATTTCTAAATATTTTTGAAAGTCTCCAGGGCTCGAACGCAAACGCAAATACGTAGATGCGTTCCATGTGATAACATAGAACAGAGCATAACCCCATCCTATGTTACCACATGGCCTCCTACAATTTAACCCCTAAATGGCACCTGGGGGGATTACACCCCAAGAAAAGTTTGCGCTCCAATTAAGTACACTAAATTCAAAAAAATTGGGTATGTGTCGTCATCTGGCATTAATTGGGATCACTAACTAACAGAAAAGTATGTTGGCATAGACCGCCAAGCGTTAGTCTTCGATCGGCAGCTGTTCAAAGTTGACGTGTCAAAAGCGTGGGATGTCGATCACCCCTTGTGCCAGTAGTGTCTGAAAAAGTGTCTGAAAATCAAAATGGTTGCCTTCTAAATTGTTTAGTTCTGAGTTATTCTAAATGCATTTTTTACTTTCATGTATTTTTTACTTTTAAGACATTTTTTCAATGCATTTTTATAAATAAACGTTGGTTTATATATGAAAAAATATAGTGATCATTTTTACCAAAAAACTACGTGCTCATTTCTGGAAATAAATACCTTTTTTGAAAGGTACAATATTGCAGTAATTTTTTTCGGAAATCATAGTATTTCAAGAGTATGTCAATAAATTTTTAGCTACAATATTGAAAATTACGCGAGTTATGAATTTTTATAGAAAACTCATTTTTTCCGGGGTTTTTCCAACATTTTTTTCAACTATCTTACATTTAAAAAATGGTTATAAAACAAGTTGAACTTAAAAAAAAAATTTAACCTATATTATATAAAATTTTATTCAACAAAATTAGGTGCGCTATTGCAGAGTTTCCGTAATTCAGGGTTAACGAGAAAAACGTGCAGAGGATTGCGCGTTTTCTAGAAAAATTTCGCGAGTATAATTTAAAAAATCCAAATTTATTAAAGTAAAAGTTTTTCTTGGTAATATTATAACGTAAACTGTGTTCCATGAAACCTCTCTTTCCGGTAAAATAACATGACTTAATTTATTGATGGCGCCCTACTTTTAGAGAAAAATTTGAGGAAAATGCCTTTTTCTACATAATAAAGTTAAAAAAATTCCGTAAAATAGGTATACCACAAGAAAGCTGAAAACAAAAAGGTCAGCCGCAAAAATGCAAATCTTTCTTCTTTAACAAAAAAAATTGCCTCCTATTGTTCCTTTTGAAGTTTTACACATCACATAACTTTAAACGTCTTGTGCACGTTCAAACAAATTTTATATTAAAAGGAGAAAGAATAGGGGTTAATCATTTGAATTAAATGTATAAATTTAGAGAATAAGACTTTTAGAAAAAATATTTAGTTTTTAAATGGGCACAATGGAATTAATAGAACCTGTTTTACTAATTAAAGTTAAACTAACGAGCAGTAATTGTTCTTAAAAAATTAATAGATTAATGTATTCGAGGTGCCAAATTCAAATAATCCTTATCCAGTTGTCATTCTCATGTCTTCATTTGCATTTAGCTGTTGGTTAAATATGTACATTTAGAATCCATTTATAATCAATATTCGCGATTGCAACATCTTTATTTTATTTACTTTGTTACTTATTGAGTTATTAATGCAACTTTAATTATTAAACTTTATAATTTTGATATATTAATTCTATGATTATTATTTAATTGCAATTAAATATATGAGATAAAATTATTATAATTTAGAAAATAATTTAGAAAAGCTGCTAGATATTTTGTAAGTGTTAGGAGTCTACGATAAAATAAAAGTAGGTGTTAAAGACTTAAGTATAAAGTTTAATGTGTTCTTAATATGTTCTATTTCTATCATTTGTAATTGAAAAACGAAAGTTGAATTTAAAGGAATGCTTGTAAAATGAATATTAAGTACGTGAATGGGAAGTAGAAGGCGCGAAGAGAGTTCGTAATAGAGTGATCGAGTGAGTACGTGTATAAAAAAGAGTGGTCTATAAAGTCTGATTATTGTCATTAAAACTACATTTCTCTGTTAAAATCGGTGCATTTACTGTATTCTGAGCGTGCAAAGATTTCAGTGTTAACATTTCAGAAGTGGGATGGAATAAGTCTCACGAGTGATAAACGGTTTTTGTGTGGCGTGGCATGCTTTGTAACGAAAGAGAACGAACGTGCGTGCAGTGAATTTCCGACGCATTTCGGAAGAGGATTTTGACTGGATTTTATGAGAATTTTTGGAATGCAGTATTGTGGAAGCATTGAGCTTCATGTTTAAGTGTATGTGCCGAGGTAACATAGAAATAATGTATCTATATTTGGTCCAAGTGCAAAATTAATCATGAGCGATCAGGTTGTAATTTTGAACGAAGATTATGAAGCATTCGTACAGCGACAACACAAGGGTGAAAGTGGTGGCAGATCGGAGGGCAGCTTGATGTATAGTGCGGAAAATTGTTTTTGCATTAACAGAAACAGTTCTGCCGAGGATAGACGCGGCGGCGAATCGAACGACCCACCATATGATCGTGACAGATTCCAGACAAGCCGATCGTGACAGATTCCGGACAAGTCGATCGTCATTGTTAGCTGAAGTGCCTGCTGGTGCTAGAGTGAACCAAATACAGACAGATATACATAATGAAGTGTCCCAAAAAAGAAGAACATCAACTTATTACGAGCGGGTTTCGGTGGAACTCAAAATGCAATGCCGCGCGTAAATCCAAATAATTGATCCGTCGCGAATCAGCTCGGAAATTCTCGACATGATATTCGTATAGTCCCTTGCGTGATTCAAGATGGAAATGCGAGTGAAGATAATACCAATGCCGGTGCTCGATCGCAAATAGCGAATGCATTTTTTGAAGAAAGACGTTTACTGACCGATAGAGCTGGTATTCATCTGAATTTCAATTAATCTTTTGTTAATGTGCTTATCAATCAAATTAGTTTTATAGTTATTATAGAATAATAGTTTTTTATCTAGTTTTAAATGTTCTGAGTGAAAAGAAACGTCTGCTAAAATAATGGATTTAGATTATTTTAGTACTTCTTATAATAAAATTGTTCAATTTATAACTAAATAACAAATTATCTAAATTCATCTCAAACATTAATAAGACTAATTTCAATTAAAACAAACATATAATTCAGGGGGAAAAAAGGTCACAAAAATAGTACTATGGAATTGTTATTGAAGTTGACGAAATCGAAAGTTTAGGACAATTTTATGATGGTCGCCTTGTCTAGGTTTCGTCTAGAGTATATCTAGTTGTATTTAGAAAGTTTTACCTGCGACCCTTTTGAGTCTTGCATTCGTCTAGTATCATCTAGAAAGGGGTCAATTCTAGATGATGTACTCCTAGACAATATTATCTAGAAATCGTCTAGATTTTCGGTAGGAACGTATCGCACTCCGATGTGTTGCATTGTAATTCTTAATGTGTGCGTTCACAAAGTTTCCAAGATGAAGACGGGGCATACCTGCTCCGTCTTCACAAAAAATATTTTGTCTTTTTCTTCCTGCTCGTCCGTGGTTAAACCCTGTCGGGCTAATCGGCTATTCGTACGACCTCGTGGCGACGAAATACGTGACAACGGCAAGACGGACGTACAATTAGAAATATAATCTTTTGCTGGCAAGGTCATAAAGTTAAACTCAATCTCTTTTAAATCAAGTGTAAAAAGTAGCCTAGCCTCTACTTGATTTAGTAAAAATGATTAAAGCAAAAATGGAAAACGGAACCAAAGGTGGTGTTTGTGGTTCGGCGCGTTTTTATAATAAATAACGTCTGACGTGCAAATTTCAAAAAACCTGACGCCGACGAGCAAAGTTGAAGTTGAAATTGAAGTCAAAGATACATGACGGAAAACAGTGTGACCACGAGGAGGAAATACTATACGGCTCACGGACGGCACAAGGAAAAAGCAGGCATTAAACCAAAGGTATGAAAACAGTGCTCTAATCTCCTATCTCCGCGAAATTGATATAAACTTCATTTGCCCGACTCGTCCCGAAAGAACGGTACTGTATAAAAATTAATTCTTATTTGCATTTAGTTATACCACGAAAGGAAATAAATAACCTATGTGTAGGGTTGAACCTATATTAAAAGTCTTTTTTTAAAATAAAAATCATATACCCAAGATAAAAAGAAAATAGCAGCGTTAAGTGAAGCTGCGAGGAAGGCTGAGTCACAACAGAAGACAACTTACCCATAATCAAACATAAATAAATAAGCTAATACAATTTTTTTGGTGATCAGTTTGGTTCTCCAGACGAACCCCAATTCGGTACTCGTGAATTATTCAACATTTTTGGTACGTAACTGATGAGAAAAGCACTTTAAGAAAAACAATGCACATGCAGGATTTTAAATTTTCGTAAAAAAGTCACTGAGTCATGATAGTTAGTTGTTGAGCACCAAAAACGTATAATTGATTGAAAAAGAGTCAAAGTTTTTGCTTCCGAGCAAAGTCTACATAAGTTTTACTATTAATTTAAAGAAGACGACTAAGAGGTACCGGCACGAACTCCGTAACGTTCGACACTGACCCTGACCACCTCAATCCATTCGGTGAGGAGAGAAGATAACAGGGTAGAAAAGGCAAGCCTATGAGAACGCAAGAAAGAGAAAAAACACTCACGCAGCACAGGCATACGATAAGGGTCAACTGGCAAGACACACAACTTTACAATGGGTCTATCAAGAGTCCCATTAGCAGTCCTTAGAGTAACGGATCTGACATGACCTTCAGCATCCGGACATGAAGCAATAGCGCGAACACGAGCCCTCTTTGTTGGAGGTAGATTTTCGTGCAATATGTGCACGAGATCATTCATCTTGATTGGAGGCATAGGCCTCTGCTACTTCGGACGAGTTGAAAGTTCTTGTACGTATTCAGAAAACCATCTGGTCCAGAAATCTTCATACATCCGTCTGGTAAGCTGCCATCGTTGTAATATATTTTGCTTAAGATTTATGAGAGATGGTTCTGGAACTGTGAAGGTCGGAGGACCGATCAAGAAGTGACTCGGTGTCAACGGCATCAGATCACTCGGATCATCGCTCTGAGCCTGTAGCGGACGTGAGTTAAGGCAAGCTTCCACCTGTGTGAGGAAAGTTGTCATTTCCTCAAAAGTCAGAGTAGTATCTCCCACTACTCGACGAAGATGATGTTTCACAGAGCGGACAGCTGCCTCCCAAAGTCCTCCGAAGTGTGGGGCGGCTGGAGCGTTGAAACGCCACGTAGTTCAGTTGTCAGCAAGACAACGGCTGATGGGCGCTGAGACAAATGGGACCAGCGTAATCCAGACCCCTTATCGCAAAGGGTCTAGACGGTCGAGTAACTCTATGAGTAGGCAGTTGACCCATAAGTTGAAAGCAGGTGGTTGTACGATGTCGAGCGCAAGTAACGCAACGACTCAAAACCTTCTTTACTACACAACGTCCTGTGAAGATCCAATACTGTCTCCGTAAATAAGACGAAGTAAGCTGCGGTCCCCCGCGTAACATGGCTTGATGCCCATTTCGAACAATGAATGTGGTGAGGGTAGAATCCTTGGGCAGTATATAACGACATCGCTCGTTGAAGTCCAAAACAGCATGTTTCAAACGACCTCCCAGTCGTAGTAAGCCGTCAGAGTCCAAAAACGGCAGCAAACGAAGTAAATGACTTTTTGTAGTAATTGGGAGTTGTGTACGCAGCAACTTAAGCTCTTCGAAGAAGTGTCAGTGTTGTTCATACCCAATCAGATGTTATCAAGCATGTTTCAAAACGACTGGGTTAAGATTACATGGAGGAAAGTCAATGGATTTCTTTTGCAACACGTCGATGAATCGTAGACAAAGAGCAGTGATGCGAAGTTCAACCGTTGCAGCATGGACAACGGTCCTTTCCTCTCTGTTAAAGCTCGGATCTATCGAGCTCATAGAATATGGCCAAAGAGTGGGTGGTTCCGATAATCAAGGTGGCCAAGTCCACCAGAGAGGATGGCTATCCAAATGTAAAGGAGAAATTCCTCGAGACGCACAAGCAGCTGGATTGTCGATCCCTGGAACATGATGCCAGATACCTTCAGGCAAGGCAGTCTGTATTCCCGAGAACCGATTCGAAATATATTTCATCCATCGTAGAGGTTGGCCACGGGTCCAATCGAGAGTATTTGCCGCATTGGACCACAGATGATTCGGCACCGTAGTGGGTACATTTAAAACCGAGCAAACATGAACTACCAGCCGAACAAGCAGAACAGCTGCACGAAGTTCTAAACGAGACAAAGATGTCTCCTTAAGGCAAACAAGCTCATTCTTGGCTACAACGAGCGAGACTCGTATCACATCTGCAGGAGCTAGGATCCTCAGATAGACAACCGCACCAATAGCCTTCTACGACGCATCTCCAAAGCCATGAAGTCCGCAGCCAGACACGTCCGAAGAACATCCCAACCAACGAGGGATGCTGAGCGGTGACAGTTCAGGCAGTTCAGGGGTCCAGAGAGGCGAGCTATCTCGGAGAAAATGCTCCTTTTGGTTGGTGTCCCAGACTCCTCAGCAAGTTGATCCTGAAACTTAAAACAGTCCAAAATAGGTTGCCGAAGAATTCCGAGAGCTCTGTGGGTTGGTTATTGAGTAAATTCATAAGACGATGCATTTTCTTTGCAATTTTCCAGGACTCCTTGTAGAATATCCTCGCAGTTTGACAACCATCTCTTCAAGATGAAACCATCCGCCTTAAGAAGCAGATTTAGAGTATATCGTCCACATAAATTTCGATCTTCAGAATATCCGTGGTCAAAGGAAAGTTGATTAATTCGTCCTCTGTCAGTTGATGTAAAGTACGGATCGCCAAATAAGGAGACAAAGCAAAACCGAAAGTTATGGTGTTCAGACAGTTTGTCTGGAGCTCGGCGTCAGGATTTGTCCACCGAAATATCTTCTGGTAGATGCGGTCTTCAGGATGGATCCAAATACGTCGAAACATCTTCTCAGTGTCCGCTGTGAAGACGATCGGGTAGGATCTCCAACGAAGTATGACGTCTGAAAGTTCTGTTTGAAGTTTGGGCCCCGAGTGCAGTAGCTCATGTAGAGAAATACCCATATTTCGCTGAGAACCATTGAAAACCGGTCTCAATTTCGTGCTAGAACTGGTTTCCTTGATAACGCAGTGGTGCGCTAAAAAATAACCCTGAGTAGGTTTTAGCTCATCAGAATTAAGACATTAAGTCCATCTCACCCAAAACCGCATCCTCCTGTATGCTCTGTGCGTAAGATTGATGCAGAACAGGATCTCGTCGAAAACGCCTCTCGAGACTCATGAACATTCTATGCGCGGCAGAACGAGAATCTCCCAGATTCATCGACCGATCATTAATTGGAAGTCGAACAATGTAGCAGCCATCTTCGGAACGCTGATAAGTGGAGAGAAAAAGTTTTTCACACCCCTCTTCATGAAGGATGAACTTAGAAGATGAAAATCAACGCAGCAGGTCTAACAATTCGTGATCAACAGTACACTGCTGTCCAGCAATCTGTCGAGTAGACGAAGAAGGTTCCTCAGAAAGCAGACCGGACAAGATCCAGCCCAACGAAGTTTGCTGAGCCGTAGGCGTACCTAAAGGATCATTTCGGATTCCTTCCTCAATGATGTATGAGTAAACCTCTGCACCTAAAATCATGTCAATGGAGCCACTCCGATCGACAAGTAGATCCGCCAATTCCAGCCCCTGAATGTGGAGACAAAGATCGGTAGAAATTCCACGAGGGGGTACATAAGACGTAAGCTTCGGTAAAACAATACAGCCTACATAAAAACTAGCCTCAGGATTAACACATGACGACACGATAACATTTACCAAACCTCGATAGGCTTTTGTCGTTGGTCGTCGACGACCCCCCCCCCACTGTGACGATGGCACAAAGTCATTTTAACTTAAGTCTCATAGCAAGAGACTCGGAAACAAAAGACGCTTGACCGCCCTGATCGAGAAGTGCTCGAGAAGAAAATGCATAAATAAACCATTGCTGTAACTAGAAGCACGGGCCCATCTAGTCATGGAGGAGCTTTAGCAACATGCGAATTGACGGAGGACATAGCATGCGTAAACACGGAGCTATATACATTTAAATTAGACGTAGTAGGCACAGCTGTAGTGCCAGATTCACTTCCTGTGGCGTTACTAGAAGACCGATGTAGCATGGTATGATGTTGACCGGAGCAAGTTTGACAACGCTTGGGTGAGACGCAGTCTCGGATCATGTGCTTTCCCAAGAAATTAAAACATAACCCACACTTACGAATTAGTTCTCGTTGCTAATCAGGAGTCTTAGATCTAAAAAAAAAACTACAAAACAAAATACAAAACAAGCACCATGAGCTTGTGTGTGAAAACCCTTCTTACCAGATTTGACGCCTCTCATGTTTAATTTACTTTCGATAGACGAATGCTTGAATTAAGAACCCTCTCCAAACTCAAGTGACTCCAAAGCGTTCACTCGTGAAACTAAAAAGGTCCTTAAAGTCTCAAACGAAGGATTAGTACGAAGTCATCCCGTTTTTTCTTCCCAAGCTTTGCGGGATGAGCGGTCTAAACGGTTCACTGTCATATAAACCAGAATATCATCCCAATATTTCGTTCGTCTGTTCATGCAGGTAAGTCCACCAATCACTTTACATGTGTCATTTAAAAGAGTAAGAAGTCCCGAAACATGCTCCTCAGTGACAGGTTCTATCCCGAAAAGTTTCACTAAATACGCAGGGCTCGGAACTGCTCAAGCTTAAAAAAATATTAAAATAGTAACCATACTTCTCTCAAAAAAGTAGCCGTAAAGTAACAATAATTTGGCAAAAAGTAACCAAAGAGAAAGGTTTTCTACCAACAAAGACGAAGAGTCCACTAAAATTATGAATCTTGAAAAAAAAATTTATGTTTCAGAAAGTAGTTCAACTTTGAGGAAAATGGTTACATTTTTCTGTTTTTTTCAAATAAATTGTTGAGTTTTTAAGCCAAAAATACCAATTTGTCCAAAACGGTTGAATTTGCAATCAGTAAATATGGATTTTTAACCAAAAAGTTATCTTGCAACCAAATAATTGAGTTTTCTACCAAAATAGGGCAATTTTCAATCCAAAAAGATGAATTTTCAACAAAATAAGTACATTTGTAACCAAAACGGTCAATTTTCAAATAAAATTATGTATTTTTGAACAAAAGGGTGATTTTTAAATAAGAAGATTAATTTTCTAGCATAAAAGACGAACTTTCAACTAAAATGATGAATCTTCAACAAAAAAATGAAGTTTTAACAAAAAATTTTCAACTTATAACTGAATTTTCAACCAAAGAAGATAAATGATCATCGAAAAATATAATACATGGTTCGATATTTGAACAAAAAAGATTTAAATTTTAAATAAAGAACTAGCAACACTGTAAAAACTATGGTTCCGTTTCAATTGAGCATCATTTTTTTAGCGTCCTCACAACGATCATAGTAAATCGTTTTGTTTTCAAGCCATCCTTAATACTATTCTACTTTGCTAACTTCAGATTGAAAAGTGGTACGTACTAGCGAACTAAAATAATGCACAGGGAGTATTGTTTGAATTGCTTGCAACTTCATGCTTAAAAGAAATAAAAAACATTTGATTTCCCGGTCCGCTAGACACCTTACTTGTGTCTTAATATTATTAAAATTATTAATCAATGTTTAATAATTTATAAACCGTTCATTGACAAATTCCTAGAAACAATCCAATAAATTAAACAGGCACACAACGAAAAAAAGTTTGCGGAGCCAAAAAAAACGACCTATAAGGCATTGTGGTATTAATCTAGCACTAGTAGTCTTGCGCGCACCAAGCCGCGCGCCTATTAATTTTTTGATGAAACAGAATAAACCAAATACTTCTTTTTTCTATGTTATTTATATTTAGTTAATGATGCAAAATATCTGTATGAAATAATTAGAAGCCACCATAGGATGATGTCTGTATCCTCCAATAAGCAGCTCCTTTTAATTGTTTTCTCTGTTAAAGGAATACATAATGGATTTCTCATACCTTACTTATAGGTAAATTCTGCCATCGTTATCATCTCGAAAAATTGTGAATATAATTATAATTCAATTTATTATAATTAACTCTTAAATTTCTTTAATACTTAACTTATTTGTAAATTATATTGCCGTAATAAATATATATTATATATGTATAGAAATTTCAATTTAATAAATGAAATTTAAGAAATATAAGAGACATGAAAAATATGGAAAAATGCAATGAATTCAGTAAATTTGAAATGAGTTTAGAAAAATTCTTGAAAATTTAAAAGAATTTGATGAAGTGCCGTCTTCCAGATGGGTTAAACAAAAACTAAAAAGACATAAAAACATACATTGAATTACGCCAAATTACCTGAATTTTGAAAACTTCACGTGAATCAAAAAAAAATCCCGAAAATTCTGCAGGATTTATCCGAATTCATGCTGAATTCGAAATGAAATCTCGTAAAATTATTTTAAGCTGCCGATACTTCTTAAAATCCTTGACATTTATTCAAAAACCTTGAGGGCTTTTAAAATTCTCTAAAAACAGAGAAATCCTCGAAAATTTTATAAAACCCCTTGTAATCTTTTAAAATATCATGAAATAATAAATAATTTTAAAAAATTTAATAATAATTCAAAATTTTAGTTATGAATTACTTTTTAATATTTTAAAATTCCCTAAAATATTTCAAATTCTTTGAAACTCTTGAAAACACTTGAAACTTTGTAAAGTTCTTGAAAATCCCTTGAAATTTTTAAAAATATCCTGAGATATTTCAAATCCTTTAAAATCTTTTGAAAT
>CAKNWT010295203.1:8076-26679 GCA_932066315.1 Andricus coriarius | reverse complement strand
TGAATTCCTCATAAAAAATGGAGTTGAAAATAATAATAAAAATTGGTTGTAAAGTTAATAATTAATGAGTAATTAACAATTAAAGATTAACCAATCGGAAGCATGCGTTAAATGAACGACAGTCCATGTGTCACTGATGAGGGTGTGTGCGGAAAAGAGTAATTTTAAATTTGCAGGAGGTTGTGAAAAATCAATGGTGCAAGTTCACACGACAACTGAGAGATGAGATTCTTAGAAAATATCTTTCCCTTTAGAATACACGTTGAATTATTTTAACTTCCTTCGAGTGTTTCTAATTCTGTAGAATTCACTTATGCTTCTTTGAATTCTTTGCAATTATCTTTTGAATTCCATGAATTCTTTTGTATTCTCTAAATGAATTTGAAATTCTATTTTTTTTCAATCCTTTGAATGCTTTTGAAGTTTTTGTATTCTTTTGCACTCTGTGAATTCTTCCGAATCCTCTGAATTCTTCTTAATTGTCTGAATTCTTTTAAATTCTCTGAACTCTTTTAAATTCTATTCTATTCTCTAAATTCTTTTGAAATGTTCTATTTTTTTTAATTCTGTGAATTCTTTTGAAGTTTGTGAATTCATTTTCACTCTGCGATTTCTTCCGAATTTTCTAAATTCTTCCTAATTCTTTGAATTCTTCTTAATTCTATGAATTCTTCCACTATTCTTTGATTTCTTCCAAATTCTCTGAATTCTTCAAAATTCTTTGAATTCCCTGATTTATTCTGAATTTTCTGAATTGTTTTAAAATTTTCTGCTCTCTCTAAACTGTTTTGAATTTGTTGAATTCCCGGTTCTAACTTTCTCTAAGTCTTTTTTATTCTTTGAACTCTCCTGAATTATTCTGAATTTTTTAATAAATTTTAAAATGTCTGGATTCTTTCCAATTCTGTGAAATATTCAGAATCCCATGTATTCTTTTGTATTGTCTTTTTTTTAATGCCAAAATTTTTTCAAATTTTCTGAATTATTTGAACTGCTCTGAATTTTTTAATTCTTATGAGACCACTGAATTCTTTGAATGATTTTTAATCATCTTCAAATCATTAGAATAGATTTCAAGTTACTCTTAACTCCTTTAGATCTTTTGAATTGTCTGGATTCTCTTAAAATGTTTACGATATACGTAAAATTATTTTAGCTTCCATCAAGTATGTTATATTCTGTAGAATTCAAACGAATTCCTAGAATCCTTATGTATTCCTTTGACTTCTTTTAAAGTTTTTTTGAACTTTCTTAAAATCTTTACAATACCTAAATAATTATTTTGAATTTCTATAGTTCTATCGTAATGTCTGAATTCTCCTGAATTCTTTTGAATTCTCTGAAATGTTTTGTATTCAAATAGTCTTCTGAATTCTTTTTGAGTTTTCTGAATCCTTTGATATCTTCAGAACACGCATTGAATTATTTTGAATTCCTTCAAGTGTTTTGAATTCTGTAGAATTCTTCAGGATTCAAAATATTCAAAGAAAGTTAAAGTAATTCGATGTGTATTCTACAGATTTCAAGTGAATTAAAAATATTCAAAAGTAGGAGTTCAAATTAACTCAAGGTGTATTCTAATGATTCCAGGATAATTAAAAAACATTATTAAAACATTCAGTGATATCGTGAGAATTCTCTGTAGAATTCGTAGAATTCACAAATTTCAAAAGAATTCACAGCATTCAAAATAAATTTAGATAATTTAATAAAATTTAGATAACACAAAAGTATTTATAGAATTTAAAATATGTCACAGAATTTAAATGAATTCAGACAATTAAAAAATTATCAGAGAATTCAAAATGATTTAGGAGAGTTCATAGAAATTAAGATCAATTCGTGGCGTTTTATAAAGATTTCAAGAGAATTAGGAAAAAAAAACTATAAAATTTCGGTAGAATTCGTGTGAATTCTAGAGAATAAAAAATATTCAAAGAAAGTTAAAATAATTCAACGTGTATTCTAATGATTTAAAGATAATTAAAAAATATTATTAAATTAAGTGATATCGTGAATTAAACAAATTTAAAACAGCTTAGACAGTTTAGAAAATTTTAAAACAATTCAGAGAATTTAAAGAACTTGAAAGAATTCAGAGAATTCGGAAGAATTCAGAGAATAGCGGAAGTATTCATAGAATTAAGAAGAATTTAGATAATTCGGAAGAATTCACAGAGTGCAAAAGAATTCATAAACTTCAAAAGAATTTACAGAATTGAAAAAAAAATTATAGCATTTCAAAAGAATTTAGAGAATACAAAAGAATTCATAGAATTCAAAAGATTTAAGAGAATTTGAAAGTGTTCAGAGAATACAAAAGACTTGGAGAAATTCAAAATAATGTATGGTGTACTGTGAAGGTTTCAAGATAATTGCAAAAAACTTCAAAAGAATTCAAAGGACCACAAGTGAATGCTAAGAATTCGTTTGAATTCTACAAAATTAGAAATACTCGAAGGTAGTTAAAATAATTCAACGTGTATTCTGAAGGAAAAGATATTATCTGTGAATCTCGTCTCTCAGTTGCTGTGTGAAGTTGCACCATTGCTATTCACAACCTCCTGCAAATTTAAAATTACTCTTTTGCGCACACACCCTCACCAGTAACACATGGACTGTCATCCATCTAACGCATGCTTTCGATTGGTTAATCTTTCATTCTTAATTACTCATTAATTATTAACTTTACCACAAATTTTTATTATTATTTTCAACTCAATTTTTTATGAGGAATTCAAAAATATAAAAATGTACCTTGAGTACTGGGACACCCTGTATATATATGCCCGGGTGCTCAAAATACATTTGAATATTTTTGAATTCCTTGAGAAAAAATGAATCGAAAATGCCTTACACCAAAAATTAATTAGAAGATTAATTTAGGAGTTATAGAGGTTAAAAGCTGCACCAATCAGCAGCGCGCTTTAAGAGGCCGAGTGCAGCTTTGCAATTTACGAGAGAGTGTGTGCAAAAAAGTTGAGACCGTGTAATTTTAAATTTGCTGGAGGTTGTGAATGTCATTGGTGCAACCTCAGACGTTGAATTATTTTAAATGCCTTCGGGTATTTTGAACTCTGTATGTAGAATTGAAACGAATTCTTAGAATTCTGAGAATTCAAAAGAATTCTCATCATTCAAGCAAATTCTTATAATTCAAGCGAATTCTTAGAATTCAAACGAATTCCTACAATTCAAGGAATTTTCATAATTCAAGCGAATTTTTAGAATTCAAACGAATTCTTAGAATTCAAACGAATTCTTAGAATTCAAACGAATTCTTAGAATTCAAACGAATTCTTAGAATTCAAGCGAATTCTTAGAATTCAAGCGAATTCTTAGATTTCAAACGAATTTTTAGAATTCAAACTAATTTTCAGATTTCAAACGAATTCTTAGAATTCAAACAAATGACATGTTACATATCATTTCATGTGTCTTGCCATGTCACGTGTCATGCCACGTCATGTGTCTTGTCATGAGATTACATGTGTCATGCCATGTAATTTCATGACCTGACACATGACACTTGACATCAAACTACATAATATGAAATGACATAATATGACAAGATACATGACATGAACTGACACATGACACATGACATGGCATGACTTGGATTGATTCGGATTCATTTGGATTGAAAATTTGGTTCGGATTTATTCGGATTGGTTCGGTTTGGAGTTCGGATTAATTTTTAAACGATTTGGGTCAAGCGAAATGGAGAACTTTTTTCGGATTGGTTCGAAGTGGTTCGCATACAGATTCCGGAATGATTCGGATTGGTTCGGAAGGAAAACCTATCCGATACTTTTGCCAGGGATGTCATGTCATGTCAAGTCATGCCATGTGTCATGTCGTGTGACACATGGCACACAACATGACATGACATGACACATGACATGGCACATGACATGACATGACATGATATGACACATAACATGATACATGACCTAACAAAACACATGACACATGGCAGGACAACGCATGTCAGCAAAATTTAATGGGGTTGAGTTTTACATTAAAGATATTTTCCAGAAAACATTGGTAATTTTCGAAACATGCGTCCAGAAGTTAGACATGAATTCGTGCCCCATTAGATCGCCTCATGAACTAATTATAAATTAATCATGTCCGATTCGTATACATATGTATCGAAAATTACCAGACTAACTTGAATGTCTTCCAGGACATAATTGTGAGTTAAAATTTCTTTTAAAATCTTTGACACATGCGTGGGGAAAGTAGACATGAATTATTATTCATTATTATTATTATTATTATTATTATTCATTATTCGTAAGTAATTTTGTGGGATTTCATTTTATTTCCTCCACATTATAATTATTTCCTCGACATTTCTTAAAATCGCTTAAAATGTCTTGAAATCTCTTCAAATTCCTTAAACTCTCCTGAGCTCTTTAGAAATGTAGAAATGGAAATTCCTTACAATCCCTTGACATCACTTGAAATCTCTTAAAATCTCTTAAAACCTCTTAAAAATCCTTAAACTCTCTTGAATGCTTTCGAAATCCACTGAAATTCGTTAAAACTACTTGACATCACTTGAAATCTCTCAAAATCCCTTGAAATTCCTTAGTCACTTAAAATTTGATGAAATTCTTTAAGATGTCTTAAAAGCTTGTGATATCTATAGCAGTCTGTGGAACATGCTTTTCGTAACTCTTTCAAACTCTTTTAAAAATCCATTCAAATCTTGCGAAAACTTTTCAAGATCCTTAAAATGTTTTGAAGTCTTTTAAAATTTTGTGAAAGTTCCTGAAAGTCTCTTGAAATTCCTTCAAATTCCTTGAAGTTTTTTAAAATCAAGTCAAATTCGTTAAAATAACGTGAGATTCCCTAAAATCACTTACAGTTTTTATGAAATCCCTTGAAATTCCTTAAAGTTACTTGAAATATTTCAAAATCTCGACAAACGCCGGGTGAATTTCTCCTAGTAAATAAATAAAAATAACTCCCCAATACTATATGAGAGAAAGTATGTTTATTTTTCCCATAATAAACCAAATATTTTGCAATTTTTTGCTTAATTGTGGTACAGGATGTTTAGAATCAAAGTCACGAACAAGCTGTAGCTCGTCGCTGAAGATCTTGTGTGGCCCTTTGAATGATTTGAGATGTCAATGCAGCAGATGTATCGCGAAGGCTCTCAGTGACGGCCCCTTCTGCCTCACTTTCGTCGGGTGGCAGTGGTGTCGCATAAATTGCAGTCTTTAAATGGTCCCATAAGACAAAATCCAAAGGAGTGAAGTCCGGTGATCTGTTAATTAATCAAGTTTTTAAATTTTTGCCCCATATATTGGGGTGGCTTAAAAAATTTAGGTTTCTTTGATTTTTGGGCTCACGCACCAAAAAGCTTTCATCTGGTGAAAAAAACAACTGTGAATTTTTTCCAATTTTTTCAGCAAAGAGATCTTGGATCCCAAAGGGGTTAAAACAGCCCCAATCGTAAAAAATTCGGATTTTCTCACAGGTGTGTTAAAAAAGGTTTTACTTTTGCCTAAATATCGTAGAAAGTGGTCCAAAAAAGAAATAAAATGAAAACGTATAGAAAAGTTGAAAAACCTCCTCCAGAAATAAAAAACGCCCCTTTTAAACAAAACAAAAAGGAACTTTTGAAGTTCCTGCAGTTTCTATTGTTCATATTTCTTCAATTTAAATCAAAATTGTCACGAAAATTATCTTAAAAATATTTTCAGGAAGTTCGAAAATTCATTTTTTTGTTTAAAGGGGTGCTTTTTTATTTGTGGAGGAGGTTTTTCAACTTTTCTATACTTTCTCATTTTATTCTCTTTTCTGACAACTGTCTACGATATTTAGGGAAAAATTGAAATTTTGTTTATTTAACCTGTGGGAAAATACGGATTTTTTATAATTGGGGGTGGTTTAACCCAGGTGGGCACGCCTGGGATAAACCAACCCCAACTGTAAAAAAAGCCCCATTTTCTCACAGGTTTAATAAAAAAAATTCTAATTGGGGGTGGTTCAACCCAGGCCTGCCCAGATAGGGGAAATCGACTCATTTGCCAGATGGGATTTTTCCAACAATACCGACCTCTACTCATTGAACTTCACGAGAGCGACCACCCCCTCAAGTCTCTGGACCTGAGAAGAGGCAAGTGGTGGTGGAACTGAAACATGTGGCGATTGAGTCGATTTCCCCTATCTGGACAGGCCTGGTTAAACCCCCGTGTGATCCAAGATACCCTTACTCAAAAAACGTGTCAAAAATTCACAGTTGTTTTTTCCAAAAATGGAAGCTTTTTGGAGGGTGAGCCCATAAATCAAATGAACTTAGCATGTGATACTTTACTATAATAGAAATTTAGTTTCGCAAACTTTAGGTTCAAAATAATTAATATTTTTCGTTAAAATTAGTGAATTTACCTCCGTTTCATTATTTTGGACGTAAATCGGCGAAACTAAATAGGTCTTATGGTCAAATATCACATGCCCTTAAAAAACAATTTTAAACATAAATTGTATTTGCCTTGGCGGCCACTGTATGTGTTTTCCGTGCACAATACGGGTTTTGTACCCAATTCAGCGATTCTCGAAGTTTTCATTGAGAAATGCGACAACAAGACTGATCCGATTAGCAGGGCAACCATCACTACTCATCGATTCAGCAACTCAGTAGCTAAGAACTAAATCTTATCTTTTTCTTTAGTTTAAAATTGGATTTTTAATCATGTTCACAAGTTACAAAAACGTGAGTCTCAAGCGAAAAAAACTTCGCCATCTCTTTTTCTCGGAATCTTCAGAAATTTGTCTACCCTTCAATTTTCATTGCAACATAAATAATTAAGTTTCAAATTTTAACCTGAAATGTAAGACATTGCATAAAATTTGAAAAAGTAATAACTTGCGTTTAGGGTATTTTCGAAAATATGCGGTCCAATTAATTTGTCACCGATTAGTCTAGTCCAAACATTGACTTTAAACTTTTCTGACAACCTCGTGTACGGAACTCTTCGGGATTTTCTGTTTCCCAGTGGTGCTCGTTGTGAATATTAAACATTCCTTCACGTGTGAAAAAGAATTCATCTGTCCACAGGATGAAGGGGTGTTTATCTTCATTTCGCAGTAACCAATGGAAAAATCGCTTCATTAATGGAAAGTCCTGAGAAAGAAGATGCTGCACCTTGGTGTAGTGATATGGATGATAGCCTGTATCTTTTAGAATCTCTTGAACCGTTATTTTGCTCATGTGTCGAACTTCGCTGGCACGACAGAAACTAGTATTAGTTTGCCTGTTTCCCCGAGCATGTTATCCACTCTCGTAAAAACCGGAAAGGTCGGATGCAGTCTCCCCGGATATTTTCCGCAGGCCGAATTCATTTCCAATCAAGCAAGCTATGCAAGCTCAAGTCAGAGAATTGTTTCAAGACGAAATATGTTGTTTTTCAAAGTATTTTATACGACACGTATTTCCCCGATTTTATGAAAATTTTTGTTTGAAAAAGTTATGGGTGGGTATTTGAATTTTAAAAATTTTAAACATGGATTACCAAAAAATTGTCAAATGGCGACGGTTTTACTTAAAAATTTCAAACCTAATTTTTTCAAAAACTCCAGCGTTTTTTTTCTCTTATTTTTTTTAAGTTGGTACTAATATGGTGAATATAGACAAGATATGAAAAAAGTTGAAGAACTAAAGTTATTCCTTCAAAAAAGTTCTACAAAAAAGTACTGTTGTACTTGTTTCTGTCTTGCATTATTATTGAACTATTCCCTAAAATATGAATAATAACAATTTTCTGCTGTCATAAATAATCACGTAGGATGTAAATCAACAGAAAGAACAATTTTTTCTAGACAATCTTTTCCTAAAAGTCTAAATATTCGAAACGAATATTCAATATTTTATATGCCTAAATTACCTGATTTCTGTTACAATTGTTATTTCGCATTATTCTTCGACAGTCGAGTGGACAATAGTATCTTGCCAATCATGGTTAGCTGTTTGTGCCATGAAGGCATTTTTTGACCCTTTTCTCCTGTTTCGAGCTTCCATACCATGACACGGGTCATTTTTGTCTTGTTTAGAGAAATAAATACATTTCATTCAACAAAGAATGCATGGTCTAGGTGCATATGAAGACATTGATGAAATAATAAAAAAAAATGTGATATTAAAATATTGAATATTATTTTAGAATATTTAGACTTTTAGAAAAAATTTGTTCTTCCTGTTGATTTACACCCTACTTGATTATACAATGACAGCGGAAAATTGTTATTATTCATATTATCCTCTCCAAGACGCGGGCACAAGATAAGCATTGCTGAAATATATTCACCATATTCTTTATTCTGTTTATACTCTCTCCCTTTTACCGATTTGAGAGTATTTACATAACAATTACATATATTCTTACGAACAAGCCTTATACTACCTTACTAATTATTTGCTACATATCGACTTGAACCGATATTCTTATTTCTAAACGGTTGCGACTTTGCTCTGGGCTTCCATTTCCTCTTACCATGATTAACCATCTCAAAAGTAGACTCTATTACGCAACACTACTTCATAATTCTCCCTCTATAGGAGTCAATTTTTGGCTTTCTTTTCTACCCTGTGCAACCAGCTTTCTCTCTTAGATCTTCCAGCTTTTTCATCCATTCCTCCCCCTGACCATTTTCATTCAGAATCCATTTTATTTTCTCTTCTACACTCTTCCCCTCCCCCTTCGTCACCTGTACACCTCTCTAACACATGCAACCATGTTTCCTACTCATACATACATACTCTACACAGATTCTCTTCTTCATTCATCCAATACCTACATGCTCTTACACCCTCTCCCATTCTGAATCTCACCACTCTATTCCATTTGCTCTCCTTTTCAATCTTTTTCAGGTACTCTGGTTCCCCCTGGTTCTTAACCATTCTGTATCAGCTGTTGTACCTCGAATCTTCTATTTTTCCCCATATTTCCTCCCCTAGCCTTGTCTTCATATTTTCCTCTATTTCCTCCCACTCTCTACCCCTCCCTTGCATCCCACATTTAAACCTCATTTCATATCTCTCATTTTCCCATTTTGCACGCCCCACGTTACCCCTCCTCTCTTTGCCCACCACCTCCCGAGTACACGCTTGTGCAATTTTGCTTCCCTCTCCCCTTCTTAGTTTCTCTTCTAAGTTCCATGCTCTTTTCACTTGCCTGACCACCATTTTCTCTCGTCCTATATCTTCCCTTAGCATATAACCTGGGCAGCTCCAACTCACTCCCATAACCCATCTCAAAAATCTTGCATGCATACTTTCCATTCTCTTATTTTCTTTCCATCCACAAATGTCCACTCCATAGCTTAACACTGACCATACCAACACATTAAACATCCACACTCTCATCCTCCAGTCGTCCTTGAACCTTCTTTGTCGTATACCTCATACTTATCCCATTACTTTGCTCGCGCATTCTAATCTCTTTCTCACCTGCAGTTCGCTTCCTCCTCTCGTTTCGAACCAAAATCCTAGGTAGCAAAACTCTATCACCAACTCCATCACTACCTTATTTATCTTCCATTCGTACTCTACTCTACCCTTTTTATTTCTAAAATACATCATCTTAGTCTTGTTCACATTCACTGTTAAACCCTTTTCTCTCACATAGTCTTCGAACACTCTCATCGTCAGATTCATACCTCTTTCATCATCTGCTACTAGAACTACATCATCTGCATATGCTAGTGAGTACACTTTCCCTGTTCCTAACCCTGTTCCCTTCACCCTTATCTTAGTTTCCACAAATATTTCTTTTATCCTCTCTATTAATCCTTCGTCTACTCCTCTCTCTTTCATGGCTGCCCATAACAACCTCCTGTTAACTGAGTCAAATGCTGCCTTAAAATCGACAAACAGTGCGACTAGCTTCCCTTTCTTTCGCCCTAGGTTCCCATTGACTAGATAGTTGAGCACGTAGATGTTATCTGTGGTTCCCATCCCTTTTCTAAAACCCATTCGATTGTGTGGTGTACTTCCCTGTTCTTCTACATGTCTTTCTAACCTCCTTCTAAGCACTTCCGCATAAATTGCATATCCCACCGACATGAGTGTGTTCCTCTATATGCCTCTACCCTTTTGCCCTCTCCATTCTTCATCAACGGTACTACTAGCCCTGTCTTCCATTTCTCCGGCCACCCTTCTCCTTTCGATACCTTTTTGCAAATCTTCTATATCTGTTCTCTCACTGCTAATCCTCCATATTTCAGTGCTTCATTTTCCAAGCCAACTTCTCCTGTGGCCTTATTTCTTTCCAACCGAGCAATCGCCTCATTCACCTCTTCCCTACTAATCTCGTTTTCGCTATCCTCGTCTCCCTCTACAACTTTTCTTCCTTCACCCTTCACCCTATTTTCTACCCCTCCTAACAGCCCCTTAAAAGTGCTTCGTCCACACTTTCATTCCTATTTCTTCATTTATGCCCTTCCTTCCTCCTCTTTCCCTGTTTATCACTTCCCATTCCCTCCCTTCGTTTACCGCTTTCTCTACCTCCTCCATGTAACTTTCTTTCTCCTTCTGTCTTTTCGCCTTTATCATTCTTTCGTGCTGTCTCTTTCTCCATTTGAGTTCTCCTTTTTCCATTTCCCCTTTCCTCCATTTCCTTACATTTTCCTTCATCCTATCTTTACTTTCCCTGCATTCATCGTCACACCAGCCTCTCCTAATGCCCTCTTCTTCTTCTCTTGGTCTCACCTCTTCCCTTACCTTATCTCCTTTCGCGCCACATATTTCGTGTTGAAACGATTCTGTGACTTGAGCTTGCACAGCCTGCCCGATTGGAAATGAATTCGGTTCGCATACCTCTGAGCTACTCAAGGAGCGTGTCTATTACATGCCGCATATTTGAAATGCATGTCGCAATATTCTTCATGGGTAAATCGCGGCATGTTATTGAAAAAATTGCACAATATATTTACAATGAAAAAAACAATAAAATTTTAATCGATTTAAAATTGCGCACGAAAACGGTACAATCAAATCTAGATTTGAAAGCAAACTGATAAATGCATCAGAAAAACATAATGCAAAATATCTGTTAAACAAATGAGCAACACATAAAAAGGAAACTATGTTTTTCACTATCGCGGCGACCAATAGCATTTCTCAATTTTTCGCAGCGAAGTAATAGGTCAATACACGTTTAGAAAATAAAAGAAACTCGTTTCAGAAAACAGATTTCGACAAACTACAGCAGTACAAAATTGAACAGACCATGAGAAAAATAAAAACGAAACCAATTTAAACATTTTTCTAACTATTTATGCGAAATAAATATCCACATTTCTCGACACATCGGACGAGACAGAATTACCAGGATATTCATCCAGATGGTCAGAGTTTGACGACGGTTTTTCGCTGAATTATTAATGAATTCATGTTCATTAGAACTTAATTTGTTTATGTTGCAAGGGGTATCATCAACAAGTAATGGGAGATGAGTTGAAAATTAATTTTTTTTTTCAAAAAAACAACAATTAGGAATTATCCATACATACCTACATATACGAATCGGAAATAAGTAATTTCTCATTAGTTCGTGAGGTACTCTGATTAGACACTAATTCATGTCTAACTTCCGGACGCATGTATCGAAAATTACCATTTCAAGTTTTCTGGAAAATATTTTTAGCACCCAACTCACACCCCCCCCCTCACACCCATTACATTTTTTTGACGATGTACGTTCTCACATAAACTAATTAATCTTTAATCAACTTGCACTCATTAAGAAGTTTAAGAAAAATCTTCGTCAAGTTCAGACTAACTGGAATGTCTTCCAAGACATAATTGTTGGATAATACCTTTTTTTTTTAATTTTCGATACATGCGTGCGGAAAATAGACACTAATTAGTGCCTAAGTAGAGCGACTCATGGGCCAGTTCGCATGTAATCATGTCCGATCCGTTAAAGCATGTACGGAAACATATAAGATACTTTTTTTCGGCACCATTTTTGTACTGGAAAAGATTGTAATTGATCTGAGTTCGACAAAGATTTTTGTTAAGTCTTTAATAAATGCATGTTCATCAGAACTTAATTAGTTTATGTTTTTACACATGTGTCAAAGATTATAAAAAAAATGTACCCAACGTATGACTTGGACGACATTCCAGTTAGTTTGAGTTTGACGAAGATTTTTCGTGAACACCTTAATGAGTGCAAGTTGATTAAAGTCTAATTAGTTTATATGAGAACGGTCTTCGTCAACAAAATTTAATGGGGGTGAGTTGGGCACTAGAAACGTTTCCCAGAAAACTTTAAATGACCATTTTCGATACAGGCGTGTGTCTAGTTGGAACGCCTCATGAACTAATTACAACTTAATCATATTCGAATCGTAGATGCATGTATAGACAATAATAAAACCATTTTTTTTGTCAACGAATTTTTCTTGGAATGCATCCCAGGTTTTCCATGTTTGACGATGGTTTGCATTAAGTCCTTAATGAGTACAAGTTGATTATAATCTATTAAATTTTGATATTTTAATATTAATAATAATAACAATATAATTATCTGAATAATATATGAAGCTAATACTGCTCTCCCCGATTTGATCCCCAAAGATCTTAATCTCTCGAATCTGAACTGTGTAGTTAACGAGAAGGCGGCCTCCCTGCTAAGCGACAATAGAAGTAATAATAATAAGTAATAATAGCGATAATAGAAGAATAAGCTCCAGGCGACCAATATGCTGGCCGTGCGCATACTGCTCTACACGTTTGGTGCAGTGAAATTGATCGTCGATGAGTTGAAACAACTTGACCGAAGCACACGCAATATGATAGAGGGTTGCTAAGCTTGGAGTGTCTTCATCGAAAAACGGTTCTGGCTACAGCCTTTTCAGTTCTAAACAGCACAGATTCTCTTATTCGACTCGTACATCAATATGAAGTCGTCAATGCTGAGCCGTTTCTATACCCTGCCGTAGATAGGGCCGCAGAGGATCTTGTACTCCCATTTGACTCAAGCGACACTACAGATGGCCTAGCATCACTAACACCGTTGGTGCTCAAAAGTCGTGTGAAGGAAGCAGAACATGCGCTTCTACTAAGAGAACGTGCTGACAAGCCCCTTCATGGTAAATTCTATACCAAGATCATATACGTGATTGAATTCTCGGCACTAGCCGAAGGTAATATCACGGCAAAGGAGGAAGAAAAAAGGGCGAAATATAAAGCACTTCTTTTGGAGCTGAGCAGGCTGTACCAAGGCTACAAAGGCCACCTTATAGTTCTCATAATCGGCTGTCTTGGAGGTATGACAGCTGCATTTCTTACCCAACTCAACAAGATTCCGGCTTGCCAGCGACAGGCTCATTCCATAGCGAACCGGATGCAAAAGACTGTTTTTCTGGGATCACTTCATCTGGTACATCAACACTGTTCCTCATAACATTCTACAAAGATTTGCAGCTCTAAAAAACTATCCAGAGTTAAAGCCTTCATCTCCGCAACCTTCTAGGACAGAAAGAGCAGAAGTGGATGACGTACTCGTTCGAGTTGCGTCGGGATTGGTTGCTTTAAGGAACCATGATCGTAGCTTCTGGAGCCTGCAACTTATCAAATAATTAATAATTATAAATACTTAATTAATAATCAAAAGTTGATTATTAATTAGCTTGGCTTAGGGAATCTTCCATGAAATGAACAAAAGCCTGCGGGAATTGTAAGGTTCGCATTTGATTTTGCACACACTCTCGTCAGCGGCACATGTTGGCTCGACCTATTAAGCACTTAAAGATCGAGCGTACATGTGCCGCTGACAAGAGTATGGGCGCAAAAAAGTTGAGGCCGTGTAATTTTAAATTTGCAGGAGGTCTTGACTATCATTGGTGCAACTTCACACGTTGATTAGTCTTTTGTATTCTCTGAATTCTCCTGAATTCTGTATATTTTTATAAATTTTCTGAATTCTTTTAAATTCTCAGAAGTCTTTTGAATTCTCTTAATTATTTTGTATTTTCTTAATTCTTTTAAAATTTATCTAAATTCATTTTAAATTTCACTCAATTATTTTGAATTCTCTGGGTATTTTTCTTAATTCTCTCGATTCTTCTAAATTATGGGAATTTTTCTGAATTCTTTTAATTCTTCTGAATTGAATGCTGAAATGGATACCTCCCTTCATGGAGAAATCTCGCAAGAGTCCGACCTCTGGAAGGCTCAAACCAACGATGGATCAAAAGACCAAAAGATGCTTACATCAACTGAACAAGAAGATTGGATGGGCAAGACAGAATGCGTCCCGTGTTCAATGTGTGATTGACTACATAACATCTGGTAGACCGTTCACGGAAAGGGTTCGAAAGTTCGCCCAAGAACTGAGGACCTTGAATCACACACTAAACATGTCAAAGCTGCTGAAAATCAAGCAGCATATTGTTGACAAAATACGGCTGTTATCTGACGCAAGGAGGAGAATACAGAAGAGGGAGAGATGGATCAGGGAGAATCAAAAGTTTCTCGCTGACCCATCTCGCCTGTTCAGTGATCAACCTGTTTCTGTCAAAAATCCACCCAATCCCAACGAGGTAGAGACTTTTTGGAAAGAGGTATACAAGATCCCGAAAACACTAAAGTTGAAAGAAAATACTGACAATATCATCCGCTTCAAGGAATTTTGCGACAACCTCATAAAATCTGAGCAGGAATGACCATCAATCACTGCCGAAGAGGTGAAGAAGTACTTAAAGGAACGACGAACTTTTCCGGTGCTGGACCAGATTGTATCAAGAACTTCTGATGGAAGAAGTTTACTTCTACACACCAACGTTTGGCCCGCATATTCAGCTCATATTTAAAGTCAGAGACGCCCATTCCGCAGTGGCTGGTGTTAGGACGCACTATACCCCTACCGAAAACAGGTAACTTGTCCAAACCAGAGAATTACAGGCCGATAACTTGTTTGAACACACTGTATAAGATCTTTACAGCTGTCCTAAACAACAGGATTGTTCGGCGAATTGAGCCTGTGTGGCGTGAGATGTATGAACAACGTGGCTCGAAAAAAGGTGTACAAGGCTGTCGAGAGAACCTGCTAATTGACAGGTGTGTCTGGAAGGACGCTGCTGCTCATCAACGCGTCCTGTCAATGGCCTGGATTGACTACCGGAAAGCTTTCAATTCAACCTCTCATAGACTTATCATCTGTCTGTTGGAAAGCTTGAAGGTGCATCCACACATAGTGAGATGCATAGAGAGATTAATGCCTCTTTGGACAACTAGATTTACTATCTCATCTGGAAATTATCGTGTGACAACAAACAACGTCACCTTCCATAGGGGCGTCTTTCAGGGCGATACCATGAGCCCTTTTTTTTGCATCACACTTCTGCCTCGATCTCTCGCACTACGAAATTCTTCCAAAGACATAATGCGGCCCTAAGAGTCCTTTATTACCATCTTTGTCGCTCTTATGGTGTTGGCCGTGACCCTGCCCTGCCGAACGCTCCAAGGGAGATAGAGTCAATTGTCCAAAACGAGAAGCACACTCGAGGACTGACGTTGTTGTCTAAGACGTTGTCTGCCAAGGAGAAAGAAAAGGAGGAGAGCTATCAAGACCTTAAAAGGGAGCTGCGAAGACTGTACCCAAAATATTCAGTGCAAGTAATTGTCCTTGTGATAGATGCTCTCGGAGGTGCGAAACTATCACTGGTTCGTAACCTTAAAGCCATACATATGCCAAGGCACTTGCGAAATGGATGCAGAAAGCTGTCATCCTTGGGTCGCTTCGTGTCCTCAAAAAACACGAGGGTTTCGCCGGCCTGTCGTTTTGATTTCATCGTGTCCTGTGACCACCCATCTCAGGGTTGTGAGACGTGGCCATGAATTTGATTTACCGCGGTCCTACTGCGAGCCGGTGTCATTTTTTTGAGATGGCAGTTGCTCCTGGTGAGACTCTGCGGTGGTTGTTGAACCTTATTTTTTAATTATATATATATATATATATACCCAGATAGAAAACGTGCGAGGCACGTTACACGCACGAAATGCGAGGCACACCGTGCCTGCAGGGTGCGAGGCATATGCGCCCCACTGTGCAAAGGGGCACGCACGTGCAAGGCATATGAGTCGCACTTCGTGATGGGTACGATATGCGGCGCATGTGCGTCGCACTTCGCGAGAAGCAATGCATTTTATTTATTTAAAAATGGTAATTTAATAGTATGTTCCTTTACTCGATCGGTGTTAGATTAACAAGAACTTTTTTTTTGTTATTCTGTCACTTTTTAAAAAGGAAAAAATAATGTCCAACTTTTTTAAAGTTTTTTTCTATTATCTTTGGTTCTTTGTTTGAACATTAAAAAAATATTTAAAAAAATTCTTACATCAAGTAACATTCTTACAGCTGTGTAATTACACAAAAAATTTCAAAACCATAAAAAACTAAAAGAATAAAGTGTAAAAGAAAATAGTTACAAACTATGTCTACAAATGCTTACACCGAGTGAAGAATTTTTTGAAATATTTTTGTATGGTCATCATGAAAGTTGAAAAGAACAAACAAAAAACCGTACAAAATTCCGAATAGCCAAAAATTTTTGTTTTGTATTTACATAATATTTCAAAAAATTTAAATCTGAATTGGAATTTTTTCAAAAGATGAAACTGTTGGAATCATTTCAACTTTAAATATTTTTTTATTTTTATAACTTCCATTTGGAGTTTGAATTTCATGTTTAAAATTGACTGAAATTTAGAATCAATTGTCAGAAAATTGCTTAATAAAGTAAAAATATGCGTCTTTAATTTTTAATGCACTTGCATTTACTTTTACTATTTACAAGTGTAATGAAGAAAGCTGCATTTAAAAACTGCGCGCTGTCGTTGAATAATACATATATGGCGCAGAAGCCTTCGTCGATCCAACGGAAATGCACGTCGCGCCACGAGTGTCTTCGCGACTTCTATGGCGACTTCTCGTCCCACGGTCTCCTCTCGAGTCTCGTTTTGCATCATTCTGTGTTCTGTGTTTACCGTGCTTACAAAAATGCGACATGCATAAATGGCTCTAAATTAAGACAAATTATACGTTACGTTATCCAAAAAGTACCGAATCTTTCGTTTCCTTTTCGTTACCATTTCGATATTTTGAATAACGTAACCTAAATCAAGTGAATATAGTCACGTTTTGGCAGTATTGAAACAGAACGAAAATCACGAAAGTATTTTCTTTCCTTTAGGTCGGGTTCCTGATTTTAACCTCAAAACGAGTTGGAAAAGGGAGACTGTTTCAGCTGTTTACATTCAGAAAATGCGAGACAAACATGCGGAAACTGAATTGCTAATGCTCAACTAAAATGTACAAATATTCCTCCCACCCATAATAAATAATACGTTCATGATAAATTACCAGCTCTTTATTTTAAAATATCAATGCAAATATTTTATGTACCCTCTAAAAATCCTAAATGTGTGCATGCACCATACCCGCACCGGCACGCATGACGTGCGACCCTCACGACGTGCGACACACCTGTCACGCATATGACAACGCAGCTGTGTCATCCCCTGCGCGCACGTCGTGCGAGAAAATCCGCACGTGGTGCGACGCACGTGCGTCGCACCGTGCGCGCACTTTGCCATCTGGGTATATATAATAATATTATATACTATATATATTATAGTGTTATCCTTATCCTTGTAGATGCGGGTAACACAAAAAAATAAGTCTAACAGTCTCATAAAATATTTGGGTTCGAGATGTACAAAAAAGTACTTTCTGTAATTTGTATCCAACTCTGCACGTGCCCAGATGGCATTTTTACGACTAGGATCTTTTTCACAAATTAAAAATAATCACCCCAAACACCTTCAGAAGACTTTCGTAGATGTCTGGGGGTGATTGTTTTTAATTTGAAATTTTTTGGCTCTTATAACTGCAGGCAACTAAGATGAGGTTTGATAAATGTACTAGTGGTAATTTTTTGGAGTAGCTCAAAGTTACAGTGAGGATGAGGATATAAACTAAAGTCTTGGCAAGGTGTCTGGAATTACTATTTTTGAATTCAAATATTTTCCCCTTTTAGTTGAAGGCAGCTCAAAAGGAGTTTGTTAAATGAACTAGGCTTGGTTGTTTGAGTTATTCAAAGATTATTTTAGGTATAGCGATATAAAATAGAATTTCGGGTAGGTGTCTACGGTGACTTTTTTTACTTTGAAATTTTTTGGCTGCTTTAGTTGATAGCAGCTGAGACTTGATTCGTTAGATGTACTAGGAGTGTTTTTTTTTTAAGCTTTGAATATTATTGTAGAGATTGGAATGTCTAATTATGTGTCGGAAAAGGGTGTGGGGTGATTATTTAAAATTAAAAATTTTTTAGCAGGTTAAGTTGGAGGAAGCTCATACAGGGTTCGATGAAAGTACTAGGGGTGGTTTTTTGATGCTGTATAATATTATTGTAGGAATTAAGATATCTGCTAGAGCCTTGGAAAGGTGTCTGGAGTAACAATTTTTTATTTTACATTCTTTTTGCTGCTTTAGTTAAATGCAACTGAGACGGCGATCGTTAAATGTAATAGGGGTGGTTTTTTGGGAAGTCTAATATTATTGTAGGGATAGAGAT
>CAKNWT010295187.1:10798-33241 GCA_932066315.1 Andricus coriarius | reverse complement strand
CCCCCCCCCACACCAGGGCAGATATCATATTAACCCATTTTGTTCAAATTTGAAGGAGATTGTTTTTGGCCATTCGAACAAAACTGTTGAGTGAGCGTAGAGAAATTCGAAGAAAAATAATCCACCAAGTATAAATATATCAGTGTATCGTCCTTTAGAGGGAGGATACAGTTTGTCTAACGACCTTATCGGGAGCTAAATATGTATATCAGTGTATCGTCCTTTATCATGAGAATACAATTTGTCCAAAGAGTCTTTTCAAGAGCTAAATACATAAAAGTATTTCGGGGAAATACAATTTTTCTAATGAATAGTGAAGAGGATACAATTCCAAACTGATTTCAATCTTTTGCTCAGATAATATTAGGTAATATTAATCCATAACGGGAGTCAACTATTCCTTTAACGTGTATTATCGGGCAACGTTTAATCATATCTTATTGAATACTAATAAACAAATTTTAATATTATTAACTAGAATTGAGTAAACTAATTAACTGCTCTTTTGTGATACCCGTACGTAAACTACGTGAAGAGTTAGACGCGATTCAACCATTTCTTATTACGTGGTCTTTTTGTTGGCAATATTGAATATAAGTTACTACACGATGATCTTTTGCAGGGTTAATTTACCAGTAAACAGATATTTTTGCGCTCAAGAACAATTTTATAACGATTTAATAAATTCATTAGTTTTTTACAGATATGAATAGTTTCAACGAAAAATCCTATTAACAATTTATCGTACAGTATATTTGTACTGGACGAAAATGTTGCTAATTTTGTAGGTATTTGCTATAAGCAATACATTCCAAATATCGTTAGAAAGGATGTTAACTGATTTCGAACATTGTTGAACAATTTGAAGCTGTTGAAACGAATCATGATGTTCGATGTCTCCAATCATCAGATACTGCAATTTTTTCATATTCTTATTCACATATAAAAAAGTATGTTTTTTGAAATTCGGCTCCGTAACGGGTTTTCTAAATGTAAGAGAGAATCGATCTAAGCGAAAGACACTCAAATCGGTTAATTAGTGTGCCGTCTGCATTCATTGTTGTCCATCAGAAGGCGGATGTATTGTTCGTTGTCGCAATATGCTGCATCTCAAACTTTATGAAATATAACACTTATGAGTCAATCTTTAGTTGAAAAAATATTTTCATGTCAATTTTTTGGTGAAATATCTGTTTTCATATGAAATTAAAGCGAAATTTGCAATATCAAACTTGTAAGGTATGAACATTAAATGAATTTAAATTCGAAACCTTTGAAATTAGAATATCTAGACAGTTATCCAACATCTAGCTAGAAAAATCTCCTGGCAGTCTGGTTACAGTTCTGGCCCGAGTCTAGAGTTAACTATACTGTCTAGCCTGGATGATCTGATCTGGTTCATGTATGACGCCATTCTGGCCCAGGTCTGACCTTATGAAGACCGTCAAGTCCGGAAGATCTGGTCAGTTCGAAGACTAGGGCTAATCAGCGAGCAAAGAACAAACACAAAAGTTTAGATTGGTCAGAAAATTTTAAAAGTCGCAGGGTGTTTAAAATGTTCGAAAATAAGAAGTACACACTATCAATGCAAGACTTTTTTCTTAGAACTTGACAGACTGGTCTGGTCGAGGTTTGGCGCTGACCAGCTAGCCAAGATCAATAATTTTAAGTTCGGTCTGATCTGTTCCAGACCTGGCACTAATCAGCGAGCTAAGATGAACAATTGTAAGTTCGGTTTGAAAGGTCTGGCACTGATCAGCAGGCCAAGATCAAGAATTGTAGGTTCAGTCTGGAAGATCAGGCCTGGCCCAGACCTGGCGCTTATCGGCGAGTCAAGGACAAAAAAATTCCTGAGTTCAATCAGCATATTTTTTTTGGACATAATTCGAAAAAGCTACAAGGTGTTTAAAATTAAATATAATAAGAAATCCACACTATCAAAGCACGAATTTTTTTCAGTGCTCATGAACAGTTAGGATATACGAATACAACATTTTTGTAATTTCACATACATACATTGGATTTGAAATGAATCGAATTTCCTGGATCATTTTGTAATTAACAATTATGATAGATTATTCAAAAAATATATACATGCATACATTTTATATAAAGTTTTCTTGAACAAAATAACTTACGAAACAACACACCGTTTTTTCCACATATTTAAACATTTGTCACCTGTTTCGCTCACTTTCGTCATTTCTCACCATTTTCACCTATTTTGAAATATTTTTCCTATTTTCAAATTGACAAAGTGGAATTTGATTTCCAACTTGAACTTCCATTGCTTCAATAAAATTATGTGTAGGCATTTGGAGATTTTCTATAAATTTCTCTAATTTGTAGGCATGGCATTTATATTTATTTTGTTTACAAATAATTCGAAATTTATCAAGGCTGTGGATAGGTAAACCGAAATTTTCAGTGCAAATGCCGGAGTCTTTCGGTCCGAACAGCCGGAGCTGGAAAAGGAGCTATCTGTAACAACATTTTTGTACAAATAGCCGCATTTGTCGGTAAGGGTAGACGCTTCCATTTATGAATTTAAACATCAACTAATTTTAAAATAAACTAAAGTAAGTATGTTACGTATTACTCATTTCTCACCTTTTCAATTTAAAATTGTTTACCCTTGAGAGAACTTGATGTTATCAAAAAGCTAAGATAAACTGCTACAACATTTCGGCAATTTCACGCACAAAGAGCGGGTTTAAAATGAAAATACCTATAGGATAAACAGTAACACTATCACCTAGCATTCAATGAAATTTTCTGAAGCATTTTATAATCAGCAACTGTAATACTTACTTCATATTAAATATTCACGAACACGTTATATATGATGGTTTAAATACAATGCCATATCATCAAAAAACTTGGAACTTTTCAAGAAAGCGAAAAAATGTTCTGTACAATCGAAATAACGGTAAATTAATCAACCAAAATTCCACTTATGTACTGAGGTGTTTGTGAATTGAGGCGAGTAAGTCATTCTCGACCTTGGAAGTTGAAATTTCATGCGTTTTGAAAGTAATCTTTGGATGGCGATTAGAAATCTCATTTTCAGTTTAGCAAAAACTTCAGTTGAAATATAGGGATGCTGAATGAGAATAAAAAAATTGCCATCTAAAAATATTAATTCGTTCTGAGAAAATAAAGATGGAGTCTGGTAGTGCACTGTAAAATACAATTTTTCGTTGGAAGGTCTGCAGAAAAAAGAAAAGTCGGTTTTTCTAATAAAGTATTTTTAATAATTTGAAAAATATTGTACGTGATAGCGAGGCAAGGAATTCATCCATTATGCACAGTATGTGTGATTGGATTTCTCAACGGATCGATAATTACCGTCTTCAATGATGATACAGATTCCTATTTAGAATATTGATTGTGTAACACCTTGCTAAATTAGCGTATATCAGAAAAACAACATCATTTTCTGATCTCTCTGTAGCTAAATTGGTAGAGCACCTGACCGGAAATCAGTTGATCTGGTGTTCGAATCCCAGTGCAGTGAAAGGAGAGAGACCCTTTTTTTTCTGAATAAATTTTAATTTAATACGATTTATGAAGTTTCAAAAAATGTATTATTCTGTTTATATGGAAGAAAATCGTATGATATTCAAAACACGGCTATATTAGTTGTAGAGTATTTGTTTGCGTCCTTGAGACGCATTGATTGACCTATTGATGAACCTTGTAGGATCCACGAGTATCGATTTATGAAGTTTCAAAACATGGTTGATACTTTTTATATGTGTAAGAAAAACTTTTTTGATATTCAAAATACGGCATTGTTATATGTAGAGTATTTGTTCGCGTCCTTGAGACGCTTCAATCGATCTATTGGTGAACCTTTCATGACCGACCATTGCCGATTCATGGAGTTTAAAAAAAGTGTATATACTGTTTATATGAGAAGAACTTTATTCATATTATATTATACAGTATTATACTGTATCCGACATGTTTGTTCGCGTCTTCAAGACACGTCGATTGTCAAAATTAAGAACTTCTCATGATCTACTATAACCTGCAAATATCGTTTCAAATATTTTCAACCAAATTATTTTCTTGTTTACAAAAGGATTTTTTTATATTGGGAATATACCAGTACTGCATTTGATGTATTAGCTAGCGTATTCGAGAGGCGTGACCCTCTGATACTCAGGAAATAAAATTTTCGGAAAGGCAGAAAAAAACATCACGTGTCTCCTAAACTACGACCCAAGCCATATTTATGTGTACACATCGTCGGTAAACGTTCACTGAAATTGAAATCTTACACAAACAAATAATAACTCAAGCGCATGTAGGAGTATGAAAATTTATTTTCTTTTATATGTATTGTCGTGTAAAAGTTTCTAGTTTCTAGCATTCTAGTTTTAATGATAATAAAATATACATTTCCTCTCAATAATTGCATAAAAGGTGATAAAAGTACTCGTTTTATGGTCATAAATGAAAGCCAGTATTTTTAATCTTATTAACAGTTGTTTGAAAAAACGTCAAATGTTAATGTTTCCGGAAAATATCAATAAATTCGGAAATAACCAATATCGTTTTTGGGCTAATTTTGAAGAAAATTTTCTACAAGTCTGTTAAAATACTGTTCTCTGAATTTGTTTTAATTCAGTTATGAAAATCTGAGTGCATATCAATATTGGTAAGTTCTTTAAATTAAGCTTAGGTTTTGATTGCATGGAACGAAAAGTTCTAGAAATATCTTCCCAAGTCACTAAAATAATGTAGAAAATTATCTTCAAAACTAGTGCCGAAGGATCGAAAATATTAATTTCTTTTTGATTTATCAACATTTTTCGCAAACATTAAAATTTCGTGTAGTTTCGTGTAGTAATTGGAAGTGAATTTAGAGTTGACAAATTTTAAAACTAGACTGCTTTTATAAAGTATTAAAAAAGATATGTCCAGTAATTTTTTCATGGTAGTGTATTAAATTCTCCTAAAAACTATCCAATGTAGGTATATTCTATTACTGTAAAATTAAAATCTATCACTTACATCCCGAAAACAATAATTTTCTACGATTTCAAGAAAAAACTAATTCTTAAATAAATAACAATTGTTTGAATAATTAAAAATTTTGTACAAAATACTTGGAAACACGTCCCTTAACAATTAAAAATAATACTTCTAATAATAATTTTTGAAATTGAACTACAATTCGACTCTTAACAATAGAATAATAACAAAATTAATTTTATAAGACGATAATGAATCTGTTCATAACTAAATAATTTATAGATTTTTACGCTAAAAATTGAACTATTTTAATTCAAAAGCCTTAGTAATTAGTGAAATGCCTGCATCCGATTGAAACCGTCAAATCTTTTTTCAACAAACAAAAACATTTCGATTAATATATTCATTATTAAATGATTTTATTCAATTTCAAATCCTCTTCAAATATTGTTGCATTCTAAAATACTTCATTTTTCAAGCATTCAGTTTCAAAATTTAAAAAAAATTGTTTTTTCAATATTTAACAATATTTGACTGTTTATTTTAAATAAGAAATTAGAAATCAAACATTCAAAAATAAACGAAATAAAATTGAACTATTTAAAATAAAATGAACCTCGAATCGTTCGAATTTCAGAATGCTGAATGTAAACTTCAGAATTTTCATTGTTTAATTTCTTTTTGTAAATGAAATTTTTCTGTTATAAAAAATATTTGTGACATATCTTTTATAATACAGGACCCGGCTTTTTGTGAAAAATTATAAATATATTTTTTTTTTGTATTTTCGAACCTGCAAAGCAATAATCCGAAAGAAAAAACTAAAAAGAATGGACAGTTTTTTAACAAAAAATTGTCAAAGTTTCCATTTTTACATGTATTTTAATAGAAAAATGCTTATTTTAGTGAAAAGTTTTTTGTTCTCCTAAACTCTTTGTTAGATTTTGCTCAAAGTTTCACATTTTGACTATCAGTCTTACCGAAATAAAAGTTTCATATCTAAGAACTAGAAAGATTAACGGTTTTCTTGGATATACAGCATGTTATGGGGATGTTTTCATACTTTAAACATCCAAGTATGGGAATCATCATTTCTTAGTAACTAAAGTCACTGGAGATTTTTTATTCAAATGCTAGGGTATGAAATCACTTTCAAATAAGTAAAGGAAGCGTGCATAACACGGATATTATATATGTGCATTTACTTTAAGGGTTGTTATATCATCCATTGAATATTTAATCCAGAATATCCACATTTCTAAATGAATAAAATCACAAAAAGTTTTCTGATTAATCTATGAGGATAGGAATCATATTAAAGTAAATGGGAAAGGTGTAGAACGACAAGGATGTCTTTGCATTTTTTTAGAGGGCTGTTTAATCATCCCTTACTTAGAGAAGCAGATAAATTAACTTTTCGTAAGGAATAAATCACCAAAGATCAGGCCTACAATATCGCTTTGAAACATACATATAGGAAGTGTCCTTTAGAAGGACTTGCGTTATAATTTATTTTCAGGGCAGTTTAATCATCGCCTAATTATGGAAACAAATAAATCGATATTTTATACGGGATAACCCACCACAGCTTTTTTTATTAACATACTATTGATCAAAAAAATCACTTTAAAATATACATAGGAAGCGTCTTTTAACAGGATTTGCATTAGTATTTATTGTCAGGGCCATTTAATCACTTATTTATTGAACAAAGAAATCGATATTTTAAATTGCAAGCTTATCTTATTGCTTTCCTTATGAACTATTTTAATCAATAATGAATTGATAAAAAAAAATCGCTGGTGCTTTGTCCCCTTTAAAATATCAATTTAACTGTATATGTTTTATAGTGATTTTGTCGATCAATTAATCAATTAATCAAAGAAACTCTGGTCTTTATCCCGTATAAAATATCGATTTCCTTGTTCAATAAATAAAGAATGATTAGATGACCCTGACAATAAATACTAATGCAAATCCTGTTAAAAGACGCTTCCTATGTATGTTTTAGAGTATGTTCATAAAAAAATCTGTGGTGCGTTATCCCGTATTAAATATTGATCTTTTTGTTTCAATAATTAAGGGAGGATTGAACTACCCTGAAAATAAATTAAAACGCGAGTCCTCCTAAAGGGTACTTCCTTTATGTATGTTCCAAAGTCATATTGTAGGTCTGATCTTTGGTGATTTATTCCTTACGAAAAGTTAATTTCTCTGCTTCTCTAAGGGATGATTAAACAACCCTATAGCAAAATCCAAGGACATCCTGGTCGTTCTACACCTTCTCTATTTACTTTAATATGATTCCTATCTTCGTAGATTAATCAAAAAACTTGTTGTGATTTTAGTCAAAAAACTTATTGTGATTTCACTTATTTGAAAGTGATTTCATACCTTAGCATTTAAATAAAAAATCTCCAGTAACTTTAGTTACTAAGAAATGACGGTTTCCATACTTGCATGTTTAAATAATGAAAACACCCCCGTAACATGCTGTATACCCAAAAAAAACGTTAATCTTTGTAGATCTTAGATATGAACCCTTATGAAAAAAAAGTATTCGTAAGTATAGGATCCAGTACTTTTTTTACGAAAAAGTGTTGCACTTCCAACACTTATTGGCTAAAAAAGTATTAGATCCAATTCTTACCATAAGGTAACCCTTCTTCTCATAAGGGAACCTTTTGTTTCGGTAAGACTGATAGTCGAAATGTAAAACTTTTAGCAAAATCTAACAAAGAGTTTGAGAGGAAAAACAAGCTTTCACTAAAATAAGCATTTTTCTATTACAATACATGTAAAAACGGAAACTTTGACCATTTTTTGTTACAAAACTTTCCATTTTTCTTACTTTTTTCTTTCGGATTATTGCTTTGCAGGTTCGAAAATACAAAAAAATTAGATTTAGAATTTTTTACAAAAAGCCATTTACTGTACATTTTGGTGCGGGGTCCTTTGAAATAAGGAAGTAAAAATGAAACATTCAAACAAAAAATTGATAATGAATTATCTTAAATAAAGTAAGCCTTGAATCATTAAAATTTGCATGGTTTCATTTTTTGAATTTTTAATTTATAAGTGACATTTTTCCTCCTGTTTTTGAATGATTTACAATTCTTTAAACAATTATTATTCTTCTGAGAGAGGGAGAGAGATAGGGAGAGAGAAAGGGGGGAGAAAGAGAGAGAGAGAGAGAAACAAGGAAGCCTCCGATCTGTGACATGAGCCACAGCACGTGAGTTTTAACCTTATTCTTGAGATACTTTTTTTCTCGTGTTTTTCAGTTGTTGATTATTCAACCACGCTCTGAGCATATTTAAAGTTCTATCCCTCAACTCCGAGTTCGCCAGTATTGCCGCTTTTATCTCAAGAGGCTTAGGGAGTACCCCTTTCATTTTTAAATAAGGTTCGAAGACTTTCGTCGCCGTTCCTATTTCCTCGCTAGTCCAACGTTTCCGGGCAGGTTTGCTGGGTGAATCTGAAAATATACAAAATTTGAAATAAATATGCTACTAATCTTTTTGCAGGGAGAAGGGACTGAAAACCGCACGTAAATTTTAACAATTTTATAAAATTGTGGAGGCTTTTAGCATACTTACATGATCGCTTCTTCTTCCCGAATTTCCTAGGCTTCTCCTCGTCCGAAAAATCGATAGCTTCATCAGCATCATCACCGCTGTCTTCTCGAGGGCGTTTCTCATGGGTGACATCCATCTCACTACCTGAAAAATAATTTTTATTATATATACTTCTTATGACATATGTAAATGCAATGAATAAAATAAAAAATAAAATACTTACATGTAGTTTCGCCGTGATGAATATCCTCCTCGGGATAATGATCATCGTAATCCTCATCACGGTCCTCTTCTTCAAGATCATCTTCTACGGGCCCCATTGCAGCTTCCAGGAGTCGAGCCATTTTGGGAATTTCCAGCTGCGGGACTGATTGCCGGTAATATCTTTCATGGATGTGGTCTTCGTGACCCATGATGTCCGCTAAGTGTGCCCTCTCTGAAGTTGTGTAATGTTGAGTCACACCTTTTGTGGCGATGTGTTTTCTTAAATTAGTCGCCCTTAACAATTCGGGTCGTTCGGCTCCGCACAAACCCGCAAAATTCCGCATGGCTGTACATGCATTCAGATGGCATTCTTTTTTGAATGAACGGTACACGCCGAATATTCTCCCATTTTTCGCAGGGACTTTTGCTTCTCTCCGTTTCAGGAGAATCAAGTCCAAGCATTCGATCATATCTTGTGACAACAAGACTGGCACAATTCGGCCTTTCTTGCCACGAATGCTTATTTTTTTATATTTCTTTAAGGCAGCTTGGGCTTCTGGAGAAAGGGATTCAAACAGATGTTCTTCATATTCTGCATTTATGGACGTCTTCTTTTGATAATCTGCTATGTACATTTGTTCCAACTCTCCAGGTCTACGTCGATTGAAGAGTTGGATCGAGGTCATAGTCGTAGTGGCCAAGCGTCGCCATTCTTGGTGGCTGAAGTTTTCCTTCAGTTTTAAGAATGCAGCCGTTCTCTCCTTCTCGAGGTAACTGCAAAGTCGCACAACGTCCTTGTCAAGTGGCAGTTCGACAACCCTTTCTATAAACCTACGAGTTTGTATTTCCGCGATGGCCCTGCTGACTCTGTCGTTAAATTCAATCCGATGAAGCCTTAACAAATTTTCCACTTTCGCCATTTCTTCAAGTTTGTCTTCTCTTATGCACAAGCTTACCAACACCTCTCCGATTTTTTTAATAAGCGTCCCTAAGTTTGAGGCATTGGTAGGCTTGTCATAGTGATCCTCTTCTGCGTCATAGCCCGCAACAGCTTTGATTGCGGCAATTGTTGAATCGTAGTACACTGCAACATACGCTTCACGCAGGTTTGTTATTTCGCCTGGATGCAAACTCTTCATTTCCATCAAATACCTTGCTGAAATTCGAAGCTTGCTCCTGATGAAAATCGCTTCTTGAGTTTGCTTATACTTACAGCAAAGCCTGTTGGCAAATACTATAAGCAACTCGTCTTGGCGGACGAGTTCTCCAATTGCATCTTCGTGCAAGACACAGAGAACTTTTCTGCACTCTAGAGTGGCAGATGAGTGTATCCTATCCGATTGCAACCTACCAATTGCTAAGACACACCTGTCGCTGTTTTTCTTTCCACCACAGTTCCGGTAGTGCTTTCGGAAGGATGCTTTGGCAACGTCAGCCATGCATGCTGGACATGTTGTATATTGTATTGCTTCTTTCTTGTTTTCTTTTCTGGAGCGTCTTAAAACAATTTGCTCGCCGCAGTTAGCCACAGGGTCTCGATTGAATTTAAAATTTCAATTTTTCCTAAGAATACCGATTAATTTTTTTCTAATTGCAGATCCTCTTGGGAATGCAGAAAACTCCTTAACTTCTTTTCCATTGCGGTGGACGGTTTCTAGGTGGTCGCCAATCCTAGCAAATTTTATTTTACAGTAGAAGCATGCATTCCTTCGTGGTTCATCGCACGATTCTACGTATTTAGACCTTCCGTCTCCTGCGCTTTTTCCTTCTTCCAGAATGATATTCACAGACTTGTGCGATAATTTTACGGATTCTTCCAAGAACTCGTCTCTGAGATCCTATTCAGGAACGTAAGAAGAATCATCGCCATCTTCTAATATGGAACATTCGATTTTTGACATCTCTTGCGGCTGCTCAGGCGATAAGAGAAGCTCTTCTTGTTGAACGACTGGCCTTGTAAATGTGGAACTGCCAGTATCCGTGTCAGTCTCAATATAATATTCACCCCTGATCATCGCCCCCAAAGTATCCTTCACGACTTCGACGCTCGTTATCGCCGGCTTACGTGGATGGATTCCTGAGGTCGTTGCTGAATCCAGTTCGTTGAAAGTTTCTTCATGGGTATTAAATATAATTGGAATGTTTTCGTCAAATAGCATCTCTGAATTGTCTAAAAATGAAGAAGAAATATATTTTATTTTATAATATTTAGAGCCTTACAATAAATGAGATCGTGATCATCATATATGTGATCTCACCATTTTCCTTTGAGTTTAATCCTTCAGGAGAATTTTCTACTTCATCTTTGTAGGAAACATAGCCAAGGATTTTAAGAGACGACCTTCCACGTGGTTCAAAGTTTTCGTAGTTTATTGAAACGTTTTCCTGGGACGATTCTTTAGTGTAGGTCCTATTATTGAAACTAATAATCTCTCCTTCATTTACAATCACATTGACGTCTTCAGGAACCAATGACGATGTCTCATTCATTTCTGCAAAAGAAAGCACACAACTTCAGCATTTGCCACAGTATATGGCCATCTGAATGGAATTCTTAAACCCATTTCCAAACAGACGATAGAAATAACTGGTGAAAAGTGCCTATATTCTGCTGTACCTGTATTTATTGAAAATGTCGTCAAGCTTTGCCTCAAACATTCCTTTTTTGCAGCAACCAAGCTCTTGGAATTATCCCCTTTGCTTACTAGTACATCGGGATTACCTGCAATCATTGAATTAATTATATATTAATATTAATGGGTTGGTTAAAGAATGTGAATGCTGGACGATATTTTTAACATGCATGAGAATAACATGATAGATAACGATAGAAGTAATTCTTATACATTTTCCACCTCATGATCACGAACATCCGGTTTTTAAATATTTTCTCTATAGCTTAAATCCTGGGTAAGGTTCCTGGGTAAATTTTATGTTATTTTATAGTAAAAAATATAGTTTTAAGAGGATGTTTCAAAAGCATAAAACATGATAGCGGTCATTTGTATTTAATACACGAAAAAATCTGTATCAGCCCGGATTTAAACTGCGAATATTAATATCTCAAAGAATGGAAATAAACACCTAAATTTTGGTGTTTAAAAATAATCTTTTTATAGTTTAAGCTTGACTTAGGAAATGTTATAAATATTGTATACTGATTGAGTATTGATTATACCATGACATACAAAATGCAGCTTGTAAATATAAAAATATGGTTCCTATTCAAATATTTCTTACTTATGTTTATTACATTCATGATTAATATATTTTATAATTTACAATAAAAATACAAAGCGAACAAATAACTGGAGAGTGGATTTTCAAATTAGTTGCTTTTGAAATTCATATGTGGGAGCGTCTATAATTACCGGAAAATCGTGACTATTTGTATTGGTTACAAATAGCCCCTTTTCTGGCTTCCTCTATCTATTCGTACCATAAGGCTCCGGCTTTTCTCATCAAAATTTCAGTATATGTAGCCACGTACTTTATAAATCTTGAATTCTTTTCAAACAAAACGAATTTAAATTACAAGCCTATAAGTGAGAGTAATTTATAGAAAATCAACAAACGTCTACGGATGAGTACAAAGGGATAGTAAGTACAATGGATACTGATCTTAAAATCTCAGACAAACCCCGCCCACTCATCCAAGGTGATAGTTACTTACTATCGCTTTGAACTCATTTGTACATTGTCTTGAACTTTACGATCCATTCTATTACTATTTAGTTTAGATCCTTCTTCAGGGCGATGGTCAGTTCCGTACTGGGTACACGAGGGAGGTTCCCCCACTACACGGCTCCCCCTCACTCAACCGAGCTGCTGTCGTCGATCCTGGTCAGCGGGAGTCCTTTGTACATAATGAGCACTAAAATGCCGAGGATGACATTTTTTTAATTTAGCACTTGGTAATTTTCAAATAAAATATTCAAAATTTACGAATTATAACGATTCCAGCGATATGTTATTTTGACTTCAAAAGTTTAAAATTAAAGAATGTTCAAGTGTATAGAAAATTGTATGGAAAGTTTTTGAGTATATTTTACTCAAATCCACTGCAGTATATTTAATTCATAGGTACAATATTTTACATAATTTGGGAAACTTCGTAATCTAAAATTTGATCCGATTTGAAAACGTATTAACTAACATCAGGAATATGGTTTATTTTTTAAACAATCGCATTTGTGAAAATTATCCTTGAAATAATTTGGGATGAAATAAAACAGCGAGTTTCAAAATAACTTGTGGAAGGCAATTCTAGACTGATTTTGGATTTATTTTTTTGTTATAAAAAATTAAGTATTTAGTTTCGAAGAGATTCATGTGGTCCAATTTTTCAATATTTGTTTGTTTAAACATTTGTGGCAATGCAAGTAGCGAAAAATAGTCGATTTTTTCGTTTTTATTTTATTTCCCTGGACAATTTTTTCATATGTGAAAATTCAACTCTTTGTTTCAAAATTTATGTATTTTATTAAAACTTTATCTTTTTCGCTGAAAAATTAATCTTCATGGTTAAAAGCTTATGTTTTTATTTCAAAACTAACCTATTTGGTTTAAAAGTAACCTAGCTTGTTGAAAATTAAACAATTTGGTCAAGGATTCAACTTCTTGCTTGAAAATTCGTCTTTTTTGGTTGAATTCAAATGTTTTTTTATTAAAATTAAAATCTTTTTTGGTTAAAATATCAACTATTATAATTCGATTATAATTTTCGCTGAACATTCATCTTTTCGCTTGAAAATTTGACCATTTTAATATAAATTAATTTTTTAACAGAAAGTATAACTTTTACATTTTTAATTTAATTATTATCTGTAAAATTCAACTGTTTTAGTAGAAATTTCATCTTTCTTGGATAAAAATGCAATTTGGTTAAAAATTCAATAACTTTGTTAAAAAGTAGAAATTTTATTTAACCACAAAATTGCATTTCTATTTAAGGAAGATGCAATTTCTATTGAAATGTGTGAATTTCTAAACTAAACAAGAAAAATGTTCAAAAGCATAGATGAATTTTCATGCAAGAAAGATTTCTTCTCCGGAGGAGGTTTACTTTTTTTTAAATTATTGAATTTTCAACCAAAGAATTGAATTTTCACATATATATTCAATTGTTTCAAATATGCTGAAAAATTATGTATCTCATATGAATTTTATATCTACTTACTATTTAAAAGTGAAAAAATTAATTTTGGAAAAATATAGGTTTGTAGCTAATGACGAGGGAAAATTTTTGTATTTTTTGATCGGATAATTATTTTTAATAATAAGCCTAATAAACTAAAAAAAAATTGTCCCCAAATTCAATTAGTTTTTAAGAAATAAATCGTCGGAAATTGGGCAAATATTATTGAAACTAAAAATTTTAGTTATGTTCATATCAGGAAGCAACATTTTAAGTGTCTTGCGTACGTGAATATTTTGGTTCTTTCTGCATAAAAACTGCTTGTTTGTAAGCAAAGCAGACCAAATGCCTGTCACATTTCGCTTAATATTTTATTTCTAATTTCTGAATTTAATATGTGAAAATAGTTTTCAATTCAATTCAGTTTTCAATTAGAAAAAATGTATAAGGAAAAGTTTTTACAAAGTGGTAGAAAAAGAACGAGAAACGAAAAAAATTGAAAAGCAGACGAAAATAAATTAGCCGTAAATGAGGTAAGTTATTATGAAACTTTATTTGTAATTAAATAAAAATTGATTAGACCGAATATATTTCAAATTAGGCCTTTGCTGTGATACAAGTGGATTCTCCCTAAATTAAAATTATTAAAGCTTTTGCAAATACATAATATTCTAAAAATTACATGTAGGTAATGTGATATATTTGCGTTAGAAATAATGATAACGATAAAAGTATTTCATTATTGACCGAAAGATAATATTTAGAAAATTACGTTTATGTAGTAAAAGTTTAACTGCCGTTATTCATTGAATTATTGTCGTTCTAGAGACCGTTTCTCTTGAGTTTATGTGATATATTTGTTTTAGAAATAATTATAATATATTTACCTAAGCAAGTGTATAAATCATAGTTTGTCATTTCGATATTTCTTAGGGAGGTGAAGGGGTCATTTAAGCAGATAAACATTAAAAAATCATTGAAAATATTGAGTTCCTGAAAGCCAAACGGCTAGCCCGCTGCCTGATGATGCTCAGTACTCACGGAGCTATCGTTGGCGGCGCCTCATGCTTTATTGTAAAATGCATATTTCCACCAATTTTCAACGCATCGAAACTGAAAAAACGGGGTTACGGATCTGTCTCAATTCGCAATTAAATATTAATAAGCAATAGGCGATTTTCAACTTTTTCTTTGGTTTGTAAGCATCGCTAGGGTATATTTTGTTCGTATATCAAGTTTGAAACAGTTTCAATAATATTTGCCCAATTTACGAGGATTTATTTCTTAAAAACTAATAGTGCAATAAAAACCAAACGCAACATAATTATTTCATTAAAAACACATTTTCTGGTGAATTACCCAGTCACAGTGTCAATTGCTTCTAGGAAGATAGAAAAATACTTCTCTTCGTTTACTGCTGACATTCGTCAAACTAATTTCCTGTTTACACAGGATAGTACCCCTTACTTTATGTATAATATGTACAAATATATACATCCTATATTAATAACTAAACGAAACATATATACACTATATACCTACACAATACCCTACAATTTACATATACTATACACTTCATACGCACAAAACTCTTGCCCCGCCTAAAAGTGGCAACTGATTTCAAAGTGTTTTGATTCATTCTTAATAAGTGTACGCATATGTGCTTATGTGCATTTGTGATTTACTTTTGTTTTGATTGCGGAATGATTTCAGTTTCTCGTCATTCGATATTTTGTTCAAGTACCATATTCTCAGTTGTTTTTATTCGTGTCTCATATGTCTCATATATTTTTGCTTAGTGCCGATGAGTGCAATTGTCATATAGTATAACAGATAGAAATTCACATAGAGACATAAGTGTGGTTTCTCCGCATTTTATCACCAGAAGACCTGATTGATCTTTGCAAGAGTCGTAATTGTTCTCATTAGTATATTTGCTCAATTCTGAAAGCGATATGATGGATTCTCGTGAAGTTCATATTCCGAAAAATGCCAAATGTATTTCTTGCCATGAGTTCGTGAACACAGTATCTTGCAAAAGGAAAGTAGAACAAACTGAAAACAAAGCGATGGCTTTCTCTGCCGTTCTAGACAAACAAATCACCATCAACGACGTCCTATGCGGACGCTGTCGTGTTCTCATGTAGAAACGCAGGAAGTTGTATGATGAGAGCAAGGCTCCTGATATAGGTTCTGCGAGAGAATTACCGTCAGATTTTGATGCCGAAAATGTTCTATCAGAATCGGATACAGAAGATCCGATGTTTCATGCAGATTTAAGATGTAAAACCGTGGACAACGAATAATATGTTCATATGCAAATCGCAAGAACTGTTTCACTATAAAGCACAAGATTTAACAGTAGTTCCACTAGAAGCTCGCAAACAATCCTACGTTCAAAAAAAGATATTTATTGCAGAAGGTAATCGGTGTTGTCGCGAATATCTGATCAAAAAGCGTTCTTTCGAAAGATATCTTGGTCTTTTGCAAATGTGCTCAAACTTGACTGACCTTAAGGGTTCGGAGTTGTCAGTTTTATTAAAAGGACTAAGAGTTGGATGTGACACCACAATTCTTGACAGAATCGGAAAGATGAAAGGTGAAGGTGAGACCTTGAAATTGTAACCTAAAATGAATAAAAATAAAAGAATGTTCTACCAAATCATTTCATCAGGAATAATTGAAAAGTTAATTTAGAACTTTCCCAGCGGAATTTCATATTGCTCAAAATATAAGTAACTTTTACAGGCTAAAAACATAAAAATTCGTGATGCAATTCACTCATTTGATTCAATAACCTATTTCAACTCCTTCCCATTATTCTATTTCACCACCAATTAAAAGTAATGTGCTACCTAGCAAAATCTGCCACTAAAAAAATGTTTTACAGCGCATCGATGAGGAGCATCGATCAAAAATGATCAAGGCTGTTCGGCGAGCTTCTTCACCCGAGTAAGAATACTCGAAAAGGATCTCTTCCTAGATACCCGACAATGCCCGTTCCATTTAAAAATTACTACGGTACCTAGTCATAACCTCTTACGGTTTGCACCCCAAAGTTGATATAATAAGACCAAGAGAGGCAAAGATTAGAGGAAGGGGTAGACGGATTGCTCTCCGGAATTGAAATTGTTAGTCCGGAGTAGGCCGATGTCAAAAGAGGGATAGATCTGTAAAAAGTTAATAGCTACGCCTGACTAGGTCACGTTTTGAAACCGACCTTTGTTAAGGGACGTAAAAGGACTTTTTGTCTTATTTTAACGAAGTGCAAATCGAACTTTCAACATTTCAAGCAAAAGCCGCTTCAAGTTAAAAACTCAGCGGCGACTGGAATTTTTCTTAGCAAAATCATATAAATACGCGAATATGCGAGCATGAAAGTGCTCGTTTAACAAACGTGAGTAGCAGAGCGTGTGAGAGCGAATTCGTTCGGTTTAAGAACTAAAGTTGTCCAGTGTAACGACAACGAAACACGTGTGAAAGAAAAATTTATATTTCGGTCCGCAAGAGAGGAAAGCCCTCCGAAAATAAAACTTTCGGACTACCTTCCCCCCTTTTGGTAATTTTAAAAATTGAAGTGTACTACGGCAGGGGATGAGTACAAAAGTTGTATCGTTCCTAATTATTTTCATCTCTGTAAAAATTGATGTCATGCCCTGCCCAGGGTAAATATACAGGCGGTTGCTTGAATAAACGCCTGTATCATTCTATGAACAAAATGGAGTTCACTTTTATCTTTTAGAACGTCAACCTATCTATTGCTAATTTCAATAATTATAAAATAAGAAATATAAGGTAAATGAAGAAGGGGTTTCCACTGATTAACCCTCAGGGTACGGACTGTGTTAGCGTAACCCGGTCGGATTTTGAAAGTGGCGTCAATTCGGAATAAGCGATGGGAGGGGTTCGGACCAGGGGGGGAAAAAACTTTGAGGTAGGAAAAGTGCGAGAGTAAGTTGCCAGCTTCAGTCGACGTCTGCTACCTAAGCTATACGTTCTGAAAATCTGGTGTCGGGTATCTTTCACCCAGTCCGTACTGAACGTTATAAAATCCATTATTTAAATGATATAAACGTTATCTCAAGTAATCAGTATATCATCAGTAGAGTCTGTCGTTATGCAAAAAAATTTATCTAGCATAAACTACTAGTACACAACTGCTAGGAAAACGTGTAGATGGCCATTGAGAATGTTTTTTATAACACATGCATGATTTCAGCCCTTTTCGACGCCTATGAAGCTCTACTTTTTACTCCCTAGGGAGTAAAAAGTACTTTTTACTCTCTAGGGACTGAAAAGTGACGTCAGAGGTGAACAATGAAAATTATGTCTATGAGCTCGCATTTTACTATTATCAGCCCATTCACTGTAAAAAATGTGAGGAAATTTTGGTTGCAGATAATAAAATTTTGCGGTCATTTATGGAAAGTTACCATATATAACGGATCAAATTACCTTAAATTACCAAAAATTTTCATAAATTTCCGTAAATTTATGGAAATTTTTCAAAATGAATTTTGGGTAATTATTTATTTCAAAAAAATTGTTATAAATAATTTTTAATATTTATTAACATTATTTATACCCATGTGATTTTATACCTAAGTATTTTTTGCTTTATAATATTTTTTTGATGACATTTACGATCAGCGTATTGAGTAAACTTTTTTTGGATATACAAAAAAACGCCTACTTCCAAATCTTCAAAAAAATATAGTTTTTGAAGTAGACCGAAAAATCAATCACACAATTTTAAAGTAAAACTTTTCAGCTTTCCAACGGTAACCTAAAAAATGTTGATATCTTATTTGTTCATAAAAATATAAGCAATTGAAAAAAAAATGTTGAGCAAATTGATAGAAATACGTTTAAATTTTCAACTAAAGTTTTTTTTATCGTAAAATATCACAAATCTAATTAAATTTGTGTATTTCTGAGAAAATTTACGATTAATTGAAAAAAAAATCAGTCATGATTGATCAGTTACAGACTGATGGGCAGTCGATCAAAGTTGCCGGGTTAGGCTAACCCATGTCCGTACGGATCGGGACTTTTTTATAGTCCGTACCCTGAGGGTTAAACCACAGGTTATACCCCCGTGGATGAGGGGAAGTTAATGCACGATCGCCCACATAAATTAAGAATTCAATAAACAGGATTACGAATGATAATAACATCTTCAAAAAGATTTAATGCTTGATTTAATGCAGTTTGAATTTAATTAGCAGTTTGAAGCCTCCGCAACTTTAGCCACCGGTTTCGCTACTAGTAGCAATCTGCTACTAGCCAATATGTTTCTTTTTTCTCCATTGACAAATTGATCAAGAATCAAGTAATAATAACCACAGCCGTTTGGCCGAGATATTATTCGTAGGAGGAATAATTTTTTCAAGCCGTTTGGCTGAAATAAATATTCTTTCATCATTTCTTTGAGCCGTTTGACTGAAGGAGTGTTTAAAACTGATTATTGATCCGTTTAAGTTATTTTGCCTTTCACGTATTAGGAAGTGAATAAACAAAATAAATAAATTATTTATTAGCCGCTTGGCTGGAATAATTATAAAAAAGGGAAAAAGAGAATATTTATTTTTAGCCGTTTGGCTGGAATACAAATTCTTCTTATATTCTTTCTAGCCGTCTGACCGAAAGAATGCTTATTAACTTTTGATTTAATTCACAACTAGGTTGTGTTCTAAAGAATTAGGAGTTATTTTCTACAGCCGTTTGTCCGAGGTAATATGCGAATGACGAATAATTGTTTCCAGCAGTTTGGCTGCAATAAATATTCGTCTGACATCTCTTACAGCCATTTGGCCAAAGGAATTTTTTCTAATTGACTCTTGATTCCTTAGGTCGAATTAATTCTTTTCTATAGTCAATCGGCTGGAAAAATAACAATAACAAAACAACAGAGGAATATTTGTTTCTAGCCGGTTTGCTGAAATAAAAATTCATCTGAAATCCTTTTTAGCTGTTTGGCCGAATCAATGCGTAGTATTTTTGAGTAATTTTTCAGTAACGAATTTAAATTTACAGTGTGAATATTAGTAACTAAGATGTTCATAAATGTCACCCCCTCAGGGTATACCCGTGCTCGATCGAAAACCAAGAACATGACGAAGGAAGAAAGTAATAGGGCGGAAGTTTTCTTTCGGCTGAACCAATACAAAAAATAATTTAATTTTTGCCAACACAAAACAAGCAGAATAGTAACAAAAATAGTTTTTTCACAAAGGTCAACCAGAAATTAGAAATGATACAAAAATTTTCACGAAATATAAAAGAGTAACCTTTACCGAAGCGAAAAATCAAATTTTCTTAAGAAACCAAAATATATAATTTTTGAAAATGAAATCCGCTGTGGTAAGGTTATCCCGAATAACCAACCTCTATTTGGATAAAGAAAAAAATATCGGGATTTAATTATAGACCTATGGATGAATTTCTGCATCTCACCCAATCGATCACTCAGCTGACGTGTTGAAGACATTTCTTGACCAAAATCCTAAAAAGAAGTTTGAATAAAAGCGATGAAATGGTCAAGCTTCGTTTGATAATTTGCTTCTCTTTCATACTTAAACAGGAGAGTGGGGCTTTTAATCTAATTTATGTTTTTCCGAATTTTCATTCGAAATAAATTTCATTTTCCCTAATTTCCACCTAACCTAATATTCATTTGGACGAATTTCTATCTGCATATTTTACATTTATCCGAAATAACATTTGTCATAAGTTTCGTTTCCCATAATTTTCATTTATCCTGATGTCTAGGTATCCGTTCAGTTTGGAAGTAGCTAAGGTGGTCGATCGGTAACATGTCCCTAAACAATAATTCGCAAACATTTGCGAAAAATTGATGCACAACAAAAGCATTTTCAACAATGCATAGTTTAATTTTATTTGAACTTATCATGTACGCAATATTAACTGATATAATGTATCAGAAACAAGGGAGGAAATCGGTTGTAGGTGTTCTGTAAATAAGTAACATTATTCTTTAATTACATTTGTGAACAATTCATTGGAAAACAATTAAAAAAAGGTAAAACGGTGAAAAGTAATGTTTAAAATCTTATTTTGTTCCTTGCAAGATTCTCTAGAAGTCCCTTCGGTACAGTTTTAAAAAGTTTGATTCAGGGCTCATAAAATTAATCGTTTTATAAAATATACATTTCTCAAATAAGATTTACTTAGTAAAAATATACCAATGAGATTTCTAGAGAATGTATCAAAAATAAAACGTGCCCTTTAATATTGGCATTAAATAAGAATTGCAAGTTGCACCTACAGCACTAAAATTATCTTAAGTTAAAAAATGAGAATTTTTAAAATTAATAGCTTTTTCAATTGATTTCCAATAAATTATTCACAAATGTAATTAAAGAATAATGTTACTTATTTACAGAATACTTTTGTAATTCAGTTTGCACTTAACTTCTCGTATTCTTTATCTAGGCAGTTCTGCATTAATTTTCCGCAAATGTTTACGAATTATTGTTCAGATACATGTTGTCGGCCGACCTCCTTAGCTGCATTTTGATTATGCATTTCTAAACGAAGACCTCATCGGAATTTTGCCCCTAATATATTTGGTATCGTAGGAAGTGTTTCACAACGCCATCTGCACCTGACTTACCGGCCGGACTAAATACATCTAGGTGGGAAACAACTACTTACAAACTGAACGGAAGTCTGGTAGTAGGACAAATTAAATTTATGTGCCATGGAAATTATGGCGCATGCCAGTTCGGATACGTAGACATTAGGATGAATGAAAATTAGGGAAAATTAGGGAAGTTGCCGAATAATCATTTATTATAATTTCCATTTTGTCAAATTGTCAACTCACATAAGCTCTATTTGTCCTATCTACCAATTATCATAATTTCTATTATACCGAATTCTCATTTGGCATAATTTTCGTATTTTCGAATGTTTATTCACCATAATATTTATTTATCATAATTTTAATTTGATCTGATTTTTGTTTTTTCTAATTTTTATTCGACATAAGCGTCATTTTTCCTAATTTTCACATAACCTAATATTTATTTGGACGAATTTCTATCTCTCATATTTTACATTAGATTAGTAGATAGGAAGAATAGAGCTTATGTGAGTTGACAATTTGACAAAATAGAAATTATAATAAATGAGTATTCGGCAACTTGATTGTCGGTCAAATGAAACTTAGGTAATATGCAATTTGGGGTATATTCATGCGCCTCGTTTTGAGTTTCTTCCTTTATTATACCTAATGCTTAAATCAAAGTCAAACCTTTCCCAGGGTTTTTTCAAGCATAACACAAACAGAGGAAAACGCTCTCAAAAATCGAATCTAAAATTAAACTTGAAATCAATACCCTCTAGTTCGATCATCTATAATAATTTAGTCAAACCTATAAAGAAATTTATTCCTGCTCTTTCGGTCAAACCGACTGTCCGGTATCCTGGTGCGCGACACGAAGAGTTCGAAGTAATAGATACCGACACAGAAGTTATAACGACTGATCCACCTTTAGAAGAGTCTCTCCAGCAAAG